>JACEIK010002793.1:171111-184168 GCA_018107945.1 Datura stramonium | reverse complement strand
ATTGATTGCATATTAATTTTATGTTGTTGCGTAAACTAATTGTAGCCGGTCGATGACGCCTACCAGTATGTGTGGTATACTAATACTACTCTTGCTACACCTTTTTGGGTGTAGGTTGTGGCAGGTGAATTGTAGTTTCATGATTGACGAGGCGATACTCAACATCAGCTTCTACATTTCCTTCACAGGAGAAGCTGTGTCTTTTTACTTGTCAGTATTCTAAATAGAGCTCTTGTACCTGTCTAGACTAGATTCTTGGAAGAGTCAAGGTTTTTGAGAGAATTTCCTTTTTATTTTATTAGTATTTCAAGAATAATGTTGGTTGTTGTAAGTTTATGAGATCCGTAATTATTATTTAATTTGATTAGAAAGAGGATTCTCCAATCGAGTCAGAGTCGATGTAGGTGCCCGCACAATCTGCCCATTTGGGGTCGTGACAATTGATGACTCCGAGGATAAGGATGATGAGGCCGGTTCACTTGAGTCATCTAATGGCGATGGTGGAGATGTGGCCTCCGATAACAATGGTGAGTAAGACCTAGTGGGCCCAGAGAGTATTTCTCATATACTTTGTTTTTAATTATTTTTATATATGCATTAAGGGCATTGCATGTTTAAGGTGTGGTGGGTTTACGTCCCTTGTAAGTGTAATTTTTGAGGGGGAGAGTGATTATGCCATAGGAATTAATATCTTAGCCTTATAATAAAAATATGAAAAACCAAGAAAAATTCAAACAGATTTTGTTTTGTTATTTATTTTAGTTGTTTTGTAGCTTCTTCTTCCCTCATTAATGACATGAATCATTCACCCCTTGTTTTTTTTATGGCCTCACATCTTTTCCAAGGGTGGACCTTTAAATTGGGTAATTTTTAATTTTTAGGATTAGTTTTATTTTTATTTTTTAAGATGACAAAATTAGAATTACGAAGGACTTTTTTCGATGATGGATGGTGTAACGACTTTCTTAAGTGAAATTAATCATTATAAGACTCTAGCCTTTAGAGTCATTTCAATGCTAGGTGCTTGGGTTGTGTTTGACATTAACAAAAGGAGCAATTCTCTTATTTTAATTCAAAAACATGCCTACTTGACTCTTTTGTGATCCAATTGACTTAATAATGATTTCATTGGATTCGTGCTATTGTTTTCTTGACTTGACGGTCGATATGGATCCGCCTTGAGTTGATCATGTGTCATGTGTGTTGCAAGTATTTTGTGATATTCCATGCGTTCATTTTGATGTCTAGAACTTGCCCGGTATATGTACAAAGTGAAGTTAAGCGTATTGAGTCTAGGAGATGATATAGGAGTTTCTTTGATTAACCATATTTTTAGTCGTCTCTTACTTACCGTTATGTTGATATCTTTAGTTACCCCTTTTGAGCCCTTAGCCTTTTTCTTTTGTAACCACATCATAAGCTTATTCCCTTCTGTTATAATTAGCTAAAAAAATTGATCCCGCAAGTCCTAGAGCACTTTAATTGAAAAATGGGCGCTTCAAAGAAGTTTGAGAAGTTAAAAAGGGTGGTTTGGATGAAAATTTTAAGAAAAAAAGAATAAGGGTGCACATGTTGAAAACGAGAAATATATGTTGCTAGAGGGAACGAGGAGAAGAGAAAAAGAATGAAGTCTTAAAAGAGATGAGAAAAACTGAAGCGGAAATGGTTGAGTGTTTCATGCTAGCGATATGTAAAAATATATGCTTAAAGAGAAAGGGGGATAAATGGAAGTTGTAGGTGAAAAGGAAAGTTGAAAGTTGACAAAGGAAGAGTTGCGCTTAAACTAAAAAAATTGTAGTGTATTAAAGTACTTAGAGAAGATAGATACTATTTCACCTAAAATATTTTCTACCCATCCCTTATCCTAAATATTATAGCCATTAGAAGTCCTAATTGATCTTGAATTCTATATGCGTACATCCGTAGAGTATTACACTAAGGGCAATCCTATGGTTCGTCATATGTTGCATGTGAAATTCTTTGTGAGGGTGTGTGTAATTCTTTCAATTTTATGCCTATTTATGTGATTTGGTTTTATTCTTGTGATTAAAATATGGACAACTCTCTTGATTTTTGTGAGGGCACATGGTTAATAAGAGATAGGCAAAGTGTTTGACTTCTCAATTAGGTGACATGGCCATATTTGCCTAAAATTGGAATCCTTGAGTCGGTTTTTGAGGTTAGGTTGTGTTGAAGAGGATGTTTGAGTGCTTTAATTGATATTTGACATTTGGCATGAAAAAAGTGAGAATTTGGTTTCGGCTTATGTTTTTTGTATCCTTAAATGGTCATATTAGCAATAGCCCGAGTAGACCTGTTCAAATTGGTATAGCTTTTTGATTCTTGTAGAATTGGATTGATGATTAGTTTATTGCTCGAGGGTGAAAAAAGTCTAAGTGTGATGTTGTGATGTTTGACATAAAAATCTATATTTTATATTATTTCCCCGTTATTTCTTACTCTCTATTTCAAAATAAGTGGTGTTTTATATTATCAAGAAGACATTAATGACATTCTTCCAATTTTACCACTATTTAAATGAAGAGATGTTACACCCCATAAGCTCCTAACATTTAGTTGGCATATGCGTACTTTAGTCAAGAGTTTTAGAGTGCGACGCGTATGAAAAAGGGCCCGGGGAAAGGACGTTCGAGCGTGGAATCAAGGTAGCAAAGGAGAAGGCCAGAGAAGGCTGCAACAGGGGCAACATGTCATGGATCCCCTCCCTACGCATTGGGCGCCGTGACACGACCCCCCTACCCACCGCCCAAATGTTATATATATTAAGTGGATTCAATTAGTTTTATTTCATATTAACAGAACCTTCATCGCAAGTGAGAGAACCCGCGTTTTTCACTCAATTTCCTTCCGAATACGCTGCCAAACGCTGCCCAAATTAAAATTAACTTCAGGTATCAGGTTATAAGCCTGCAGGGAGCATTACAATGGAGTTAGTTTCTCAAAATTCGCCCGAAAAATCGTAATCCTACTGAGTAGAAGTTGTCAGAATTGCTCCAAACTGATTTCTATATGATCACAACCTTCAAGTAAGCATTTCTCCCTTTTGAGTTCTCGGGAAATTATATGTTTTCGATTGTATTTCGTTAGGTTGAAGTATAGTTAATAGTAGTATTATAGTTTTTGCCGAATTTAGTACTGAAACTAATCTCATTCTCCCAGTAATACAATTACAATTGGAAAGAGATATTGAATACGGATTGAAACCCTCCAAATAATCAGAAATCAGCGATCGAGGTATGTTAAGGAAAATCCATTCGGCAAGCTAGTTTCTTTAGTATTGTAACTCAGTTTGAATCCCAGTAAGAGAGCCAGAAGTATATCTATTGTGATTAGCTGTTGTTATTAGCTGAGACCAGTATTCTATGTTTAGTCTGGGATTGACTTTGCCCTGTTTAGCCTTCCAGGACCAACCCCAGGGTTACTAGTTGTGTCGACGCCCGCTAGGGGCGAGATGGCGTCGCTCCAAGGAGTGGTATGTCATCCGCAAGGGATGAAGATGGGGTCCAAGGGCCTCATACAGTCCATTCCATGGATGTACTATTATATACTATATTGGAACCACACCCCCGTCAAGCTTGGTGCCCGGGATGCAGATATCAAGAGTCCACTAGATTCAGACACAACTACAATTTAGGGGCTGAGCGGGCTCAGTTGCAGACCCAGGGGACTGGTAGGACGGCTATAGTTATTAGTTGACTCAGTGTGACCTTGTAGGGGTATATAGATTTAAGTGTACTCGTCAGGCCTTATGGGGGCTCCGAATGGGTTATTTTGTGCTGGTTGTACCTTTCGGCTTATGAGGCCAGGTAAGGTTCTTGTTTGCATTAGTTAGTGATAGATTAGACAACAGGAATTTCAACTATTCAGGTAGTATCTTTATTCATTTCTTTCAGTTACTTTCAGTTTTCTTTTAGTTCATTTAGTTATTTACAGTTACTGCATTACATATTCGGTACATATTGTACTGACGCCCTTCTTGGGGTGCTGCATTACTTGCCTGTAGGTGCCGATAGATATGGACCAGGATCTTCTTAGCTTTCAGCCAGAGTTAGTAGAGTAGTCAGCTCCTCTCCTCCGGAGCTAACAGCTAGAAGGTTTACTCTTTTTGTTTGTATAGTTTATGGGTAGGTTGGGGCCCTGTCTCGACCATTATATCACTCTTAGAGGCTTGCAGATTATTTCAGATTCCCTGTGGTTAGTTGTTGTTGGTCATGTGGGGCCCGTGTATGCTTTACTTTACATGTTGGCCATGTGAGACCTTGTTTAGATGACACTTAGCGGCCTTGTCGTCCATAACTTAGTTTAGTGCTGGATTTACTTTATAGTTATAACTAGACATTATGGTGGTCTTGTCGACCCGCATAGGATTCCCTGCTATCACCTGTTTCTAGTTAGCTATTTTCTTTCACAGGTGGCTATAAGGCCTTGTCAGCCGGGGGCTGTATTTACAGCCGAGATATAGCCCGTTGTTTTGTTGATTTGAAGATTAGGCATGCACCAGAAGTGCATAAGCTCAGTCAGGTTAGTTCAAATCCTAGTAGGGCACTAGGTGCCAGTCATGCTCCCCAAGGTGGGGCGTGACAAACTTGGTATCAGAGCAGGTCGTATACCAGGGAGTCTGCAAGTCGTACTAAGTAAGGTCTTGTCTATGGATGTGTTGTGTACCACATTCTATAGACAGGAGGCTGCGAGGCATGATAGGATGGCTACTTTTATTTCTATTCCAGTCGTGCTATAGAGCTGTATAGTATAGGATTGAGTCTCTAAGCTTACCATATTCTACTTGTCAATAGAGAAATGTCGGACATATGACAGACCATAACTGGAAGGAAGTTGTACGTCACAGCAAGAGAGGGCACTAGCCGAGTGCCCTAGTCAGAGTTAGCCCGATCTGAGGGCGATAGGGAGACTCTATCTCGGTCTCCCCAGCAGTCTCCGCCTCGTCAGGAGCCGTCCAGGGTGGCAGATGCGTCGGCACCACCTCCAGTAGTTTCTAGACCGACACCATCAGATGAGGAGGTTAGGAGTGTTGTTTTTATGATAGCTCAAATGATGGCTGCACAGCGTTAGCTAGTGGCACCCGTAGATGCAAAATCTTTAGGAGGACCTGGTAGTTCAAGGGTCCGATAGTTTCTCACACCGAGTCCCCCATAGTTCACAGGGACAGACCGAGATGAGGACCCTCAGGACTTTTTGGATCAGTTGTAGCAAATCTTCAAGGTAATGCATGCCACACCTGCAGAGTCCATTGAGTTAGCGATATTTCGGCTGCGGGACATAGCAGTACTATAGTATGAGAGTTGGGAGAGGTCACGAGGTAGAGATGTTCCCCCTCCAACTTGGTCTAGTTTTTCAGAGGCCTTCTTGGACCACTATCTGCCGAAATCCGACAGGCCCGAGTAGACCAGTTTCTGCATCTGAAGCAGGGATCGATGAGTGTGCGGGAATATTCTATGAGATTTGACTCCTTGGCCCAATATGCACCAGCTTTTGTAGATGCCAGCCAGAGCGCACCGGTTCATTATGGTCCTACTTCCAAAATACGTAGAGACTTGTATTAAAGCCACTCTACGAGAGGACATGGATATTACCCGTGTCCAGGAATTCACTCAGAATATTGAGGGGATCAGGCAGCGGCAGATAGAAAGGGAAAATCGGGAGCAGCGCCACAGGACTAGACCTAGTGATGCTCAGGTAGAGTTTCAAGGCGGACCCAGGCCACGACTATCGGACAAGCCACTCAGACCCCCACCTCCACAACAGCAGCAGGGGGGTAGACTAGGCCATTGGGGGCAGTCGGGACTCGGCGAGAGCTCACGGCCATCGGGTTCGCAGCAGTAGAGAGGGTCAGAGAAGAGTAGATTCACCGTGCCACTTTGCATATCTGTAGTCGACGTCATCTTGGGGCATACAAGTATGGTTCTTTGGCGTGTTATACCTGTGGACAAGAGGGTCACCTGATGAGAGACTGTTCAGCCAGGGTCAAAGTGATCGAGACCGAAAAGACAGATCTTCAGTAGGGTCACATGCTCCAGCATCTCCAGCAGGGTGTAGGCCCTCAGCTTCAACTGACAGAAGCTGAGGTAGGTCAGGAGCATCTAGCTCAGGTACCGATCTAGACCGCACTTATGCTTTACCGGGGCGATAGGAGTTAGAGTCGTCGCTGGATGTGATGACAGGTATGCTAGACATTTGCTCTCATTTTGTTTATGTTTTGATAGACCCAGGTTCCACTTTGTCTTATGTGACACCATTAGTAGCTCGAAAATAGGGTATCACGCCAGAATTGCTTCAGCGACC
The DNA here is from genome assembly GCA_018107945.1 of Datura stramonium. Classification (NCBI taxonomy): domain Eukaryota; kingdom Viridiplantae; phylum Streptophyta; class Magnoliopsida; order Solanales; family Solanaceae; genus Datura; species Datura stramonium. Next base: position 177,847 of record JACEIK010002793.1, on the reverse strand, counting down.
TTTGTCAGTTTCCACACCCATCGATGATGCTATTATAGATAAAAGGATCTACCGGGGTTGCAAAGTAGAAGTTGTTGGTCGCCAGACTTTAGCAGATTTGGTGGAATTAGAAATGATAGATTTTGATGCAATTATGGGTATGGATTGGCTAGCACCATGTTATGCCAATGTAGAATGTTGGACCAAGACCGTCTGGTTCCACTTTTCAGGAGAGGTAGTACGAGAGTGGAAAGGTAATGCAGCTATGCCAAAAGGTAGGTTTATATCCTATCTTCAGGTGAGGAAGTTGATGCAAAGGTCTGTATTTATCATATTGTCAGGGTTCAGGATGTTCAAGTAGAATCACCGACTCTTCAGTCTATTCCTGTAGTCAATGAATTTCCAGATGTATTCCCACATGAACTTCCTGGTATTCCTCCAGAACGGGAAATCAATTTCGCTATTGACTTACTACCAGGCACTCAGCCTATATCCATCCCTCTGTATAGAATGGCTCCTGCAGAGCTCATAGAATTGAAAGAGTAGTTGAAAGATCTACTAGATAAGGGCTTTATCAGGCCAAGTACTTCACCGTGGGGTGTGCCAGTTTTGTTTGTAAGAAAGAAAGATGGCTCCCTCATCATGTGTATAGATTACCGGCAGCTAAATAAAGTCATTATCAAGAACAAATACCCACTTCCCAGAATAGATGACTTCTTTGATCAGCTACAAGGGGCGTGATATTTTTCTAAGATTGATTTGAGGTTAGGGTATCACCAGGTGCGGGTTCAAGAAAGAGATATTCCAAAGACCGCTTTTAGGACCAGGTATGGCCACTTTGAATTCCTAGTCATGTCCTTCGGATTGACGAATTCTCCTACAGTATTCATGGATTTGATGAACAACATCTTCAGGTCGTATCTGGACTTGTTTGTAATAGTGTTTATTGATGATATTATGTGTATTCTCGTTCAGAAGTAGAACATTGAGATCATTTGTGAATAGTGCTCCAAATTCTCAAGGATCGCCAATTGTATACAAAATTTTCTAAATGTGAGTTTTGGCTGAATTTTGTATCCTTTTTGGGCCATATCATGTTAGAGGCAAGTATTCAGGTAGATTCACAGAAGATCGAGGAAGTAAAGACATGGCCTAGACCTACAACTCCGACTGAGGTACGCAGTTTCTTAGGGTTAGCTGGGTATTACAGGATATTTGTAGAGGGGTTTTCTACTTTATCAGCACCTTTGACCAAGTTAACTCAGAAAGCAGCTAAATTTCACTGGACTGAAGCATGTGAACAGAGTTTCCAGGAGTTGAAAAATAGGTTAACATCAGCTCCAGTACTAGCGTTTCCAGAAGGATCAGAAGGTTATGCAGTGTATTGTGATGCTTCAGGTGTTGGGTTAGGGTGTGTTCTGGTGCAACACAGTAAGATAATTGCTTATGCTTTGAGGCAATTGAGAAAACATGAAAAGAACTACCCCACCCACGATCTGGAGCTAAACGCAGTAGTTCATTCCCTGAAAATATGGAGGCACTATCTGTATGGCATCCATGTAGATATTTTCACTGATCATAAGAGTCTCTAGTATGTCTTCACTCAGAAAGATTTGAATCCATGACAACGTCGTTGGTTAGAATTGTTGAAAGACTATGACGTAGACATTTTGTATCATCCGGGGAAGGCCAATATCATAGCAGATGCCCTTAGCCGTAGATCAATGGGGAGTTTGTCACATTTGAGGCCTGAACAGCGGGAACTAGCTTGAGAATTACACCAATTAGCCAGTTTAGCCATCCGAATAGTAGACTCGGGAGACAATGGGGCTATAATTCAAAATACAACAGTATCGTCCCTGAAACTGGAGGTAAAAGAACGACAGTATGAAGATCCTCATTTAGCACAACTCAGATATAAGGTACTACAAGGGGAAGTATCAGTTTTTGAGGTAACCAAAGACGGGGTCTTGAGATGTAGGAGTCGCCTCTACATTCCAGATGTGGAAAAACTTCGCCAGCAGATCATGGCAAAGGTACATTATTCCCGTTATTCTCTTTACCCAAGTTCAACAAAAATGTATCATGACATAAAAGAGATTTACTGGTGGCTAGGAATGAAAAAGGGGATAGCAGAATTTGTAGCACAATGCCTTAACTGCCAGTAGGTAAAGGCTGAATATCAAAAACCCGACAGACTAACGCAGGAGATAGCAGTGCCTATGTGGAAATCGGAGGCAAATTAATATGGATTTTGTGACATGATTACCCCGTACCAGACGTAGATTTGATTCTATTTGGGTGATAGTTGATAGGTTGACGAAGTCAGCTCATTTTCTGCCAGTCAGGACCACTTTCTCAGCAAGGACTATGCTGAATTGTATATCAGAGAAATAGTTAGACTGCATGGTGTCCCAATATCTATCATTTCCGATAGTAGAGCACAATTTACACTAGATTCTGGCAGTTATTTCAGAGACGCTTGGGAACACAGGTTAATCTGAGTACAACCTTCCACCCTCAAACAAACGGGCAGGAAAAACGTATAATTCAGACGCTCGAGGATATATTACGGGCGTGCGTGATAGACTTCGGGGGCAACTGGGATGAACATTTACCCCTTATTGAATTTGCTTATAATAAGAGTTACCATTCGGCAATTCAGATAGCGCTGTACGAGACCTTATATGGGCGGAAGTGCAGGTCTCTTATTGGTTGGTTTGAGGTTTGAGAATCAAGGTTAATTTGGCCAGACATAATCCACCAGTCAGAAAGCTTATCAGAGAGCGCTTGCTGACAGCTCAAAGTCGTCAGAAATCTTACTCTAATGTGCGGCGTAGGGATCTAGAATTCAATATAGACGACTGGGTATTTATGAAAGTCTCTCCAATGAAGGGCGTAATAAGGTTTGGTAAAAAGGGAAAGCTTAACCCGAGGTTTATTGGGCCGTATCGAATCCTTCGGAGAATAGGCCAGGTGGCATATGAATTAGATTTGCCTTCAGAGTTAGAATCTGTTCACCCAATCTTTCATGTGTCGATGTTACAGAAGTATATAGGGGATCTATCTTGAGTTGTGCCAGTTGAGGACGTCTAAGTTACTGAGGAGTTAGCCTATGAAGAAGTTCCAGTAACCATATTAGATCGACATGTTCATAGGTTGAGGATTAAAGATGTCGCCTCTATTAAGATATTGTGGAGAAACAAGAATAGGGAAGAGATGACCTGGAAGCCGAGGACGACATGAGATCCAAATATCCTCAATTGTTCTAGGGTTAGTCCAGACTATGCAGATAAGGTGAAGTTGTCGATTCAGTTGTTGTTTTATGATTTATGTTACATATATTGTTCAGCTGACTACAATCTTGTTGTGAAAGAGTTGTTATAGTGTCATGTAAGATATCTATATTGGAATTTTCTATGTTTTAGGGCTTTTTGATAACTCTGCCAAAATTTTTTCAGAATAATAGTTAAAAGAGTTAAACTCCTGTAGGCTGTAACTGACATTCGAGGACGAATGTTCCTAAAAAGGGGAGGATGTACCACCCCGTAAGCTCCTAACATTTAGTTGGCATATTCATACATTAGTCAAGAGTTTTAGAGTGCGATGCATAGGAGAAAGGGCCCGGGAAAAGGACATTCGAGCGTGGAATCAAGGTAGCGAGGGAGAAGGCCGGAGCAGGATGCAACAAGGGTAACGTGTCACGGACCCCCTCCCTGCGCGTTGGGCGCCGTGACATGGCCCAGGATTAGCGCAATGGGGTCCATGCATGGACCCCCCTGCCCACCGCCCAAATGTTATATATATTAAGTGGATTCAATTAGATTTATTTCATATTAATAGAACTTCGTCCCAAGTGAGAGAACTCATATTTTTCACTCAATTTCCTTCCGAATACGCTTCCAAATGCCACCCAAATTTAAATTAACTTCAGATATCAGGTTATAAGCCTGCAAGGAGCATTACTATGGAGTTAGTTTCTCGAAATTCACCCGAAAAATCGTAAACCCCTGCCGAGTAGAAGTTGTCAGAATTTCTCCAAACTGATTTCTATACGATCACAGGCTTCAAGTAAACATTTCTCCTTTCTAAACTCTTGGGAAATTATACGTTTTCGATCATATTTCGTTAGGTTGACGTATAGTTAATATTAGTATTAAAAGTTATCGTTTTTGCCTAATTTAATACTAAAACTAGTCTCATTCTCCCAGTAATATGATTACAGTTGGAAAGAGCTATTTAATACAGATTGACACCCGCCAGTTAATCAGAAATCAGCGATCGAGGTATGTTAAGGCAAATCCGTTCGGCTAGTTAGTTTTTTTAGTATTGTAACTCAATTTGAATCCCAGTAAGAGAGCCAGAAGTATATCTATTTTAATTAGTTGTTGTTATTAGATGAGACCAGTATTCTATGTTTAGTCTGGGATTGACTTTGCCTTGTTTAGCCTTCCATGATCAACCCCAGGGTTACTAGCTGTGTCGACGCCCGCCAGGGGCAAGATGACGTCGCTCCAAGGAGCGGTATGCCGTCCACAAAGGATGAAGATAGGGTCCAAGGGCCTCATACAGTCCATTCCATGGCTGGACTATTATATGCCGTATCGGCACCACACCCTCATCGAGCTTGGTGCCCGGGGTGCAAATATCAGGAGTCCACTAGACTCAGACACAGCTACAATTCAGGGGCCGAGCGGGCTCAGTTGCAGACTCAGAGGACAGGTAGGACAACTATAGTTATTACTTGATTCAGTGTGACCTTGTAGGGGTATATAGATTGAAGTGTACTCGCCAGGGCTTATGGGGGCCTCGGGTGGGTTATTCTGTGCTGGATGTACCTTCCGGCTTATGGTGCCAGGTAAGGTTCTTGTTTGCATTAGTTACTAATAGATTAGACAGCAGGAAGTTTAACTATTTAGGTAGTATCTCTATTCCTTTCTTTTAGTTATTTTCAGTTTCATTTTAGTTATTTACAGTTACTGCCTTACATATTCAGTATATATTGTACTGACGCCCTTCTTGGGGTGCTGCATTACTTGCCTGCAGGTGCCGATAGACGTGGACCAGGATCTTCTTAGCTTTCAGCCAAAGTTAATAGAGCCGTCAGCTCCTCTCCTCCGAAGCTAACAGCTAGAAAGTTTACTCTTTTTGTTTGTACAGTTTATGGGTAGGCAGGCACCCTTTCTAGACCATTATATCACTCCTAGAGGCTTGCAGATTGTTTCAGATTTTCTATGGTTAGTTGTTGTTGGTCGTGTGGGGCCCGTGTATGCTTTACTTTACGTATTGGCCGTGTGGGGCCTTATTTAGCTGACAGATAGCGGCCTTGTCGGCCATAGATTCGTTTAGTGCTGGATTTACTTTATAGTTATAACTAGACATCATGGTGGTCTTTTCGGCCCGCATAGGATTCTCTGCTATCACCTGTTTCTAGTTAGCTGTTTTCTTTCACGTGTGGCTATAAGTCCTTGTCAGCCGGGGGCTGTATTTACAGCCGAGATATAGCCCGTTGTTTTGTTGATTTGAAGATTAGGCATGCACCAGAAGTGCATAAGCTCAGTCAAGTTAGTTCAGATCCTAGTAGGGCACTAGGTGCTAGTCATGCCCCCCAAGGTGGGGCGTGACAAGAGAGATTTATAAACTATTAAAAATTTATATTTTTTTCAAGGTATTTATTAAGTATACGTTAGTAAAAATATATTTTACTTTCTAGAAGTGAGTAGTTTCTTAAGGGGTGTGCCCAAACTAAAAACACCACTTATTTTAAAACAGAGGGAGTAGCATTTTAATCGCACCTTTGGTCTTAATTTGATGTAATTGAGCTTATGTTGGTGTATTTATGATGTTTAGGTACATGTGAGGAGATTGAAACAATTTTAAGCATGTCATGAAGAATTGCAAAGGTAGCGCATGAAAATTCAAGAAGAGAGAAGAGAAGCAGCAGTTGTGCCACCTTGGTGTTGCGAGGGTGAAATTGTATGCTATAGAAGGAGTGCCGCAAGAGTAGCACATGGAAAACAAGCTATGAAGTTTCAGTAGCCTTGTGCGCCACCTGTTGCGCAACAACGGTGCTTCAAGTTAGTAGTAGTTGCGACTGACAATGGCGACGCAAGGGTGGCACAAGATCACTGGAACTGCGATGACCAAGGGTGGCGCGAAGAAATCCCATCTCTGAAATTTCCTAACACTATTTCGCAAGGGGTGGCGCACGGCCAGGAACTTTCATGGTTCGATTGGGAATTGATTTTAAATAACCTAGACATCTCCATAGGGGAAAACAAATCCTGGACGTGAGAGAGTAGAGCAAAGGTGTGATATTTCATCAAGTTTATTTCTTTTCCTCTCTTTTTCATCATTATTCCTCGTAATATTCATGAATTCTTATTTTCGTATTCAAATTATGAGTAGCTAAATTCTTTAATTCTTGGGTTATGATAGCTACATGAATGTTGACATATGTATTTGCACTGATGTTTATGTGAATTATCTTATGAGTTTATTCATTTAACCTTGGTCTTAATTCGTTATGTCCACTGATTGCAAAATTTTAATGACTACATATATATGAAGAAAAATATATTAATATTCATAAATAAGATTGATAAACGAATAGAGAAGTCCAACCATAATTATTATTTATTCTATTGAAAACATTCCAATTTCTCTCGGACTCAGAGAGATTAGCCTGTGAAATTTATCAGCTTATCGTAGTTTGACTTGACACGAAGTTTAAAAAATAAAAAATATTTGTGAATTT
>JACEIK010002793.1:67591-165833 GCA_018107945.1 Datura stramonium | reverse complement strand
CATATGTGATCTAGAAACAGAAAGATGCAACACACTTTTGATAGTAAATAACGTAATGAAAGAGTTGTTCCTTGTTTAGAATTCAAATCAATTTTATATTATTATAATATTTTGATGGTTTCAATTAAATTCATACTTGGTGTCTTGTAATCAATTTTATCCTTTATGATAAAGCCTCAATTTGTAACATTGGTATGAGTTTCTACTTTTTTTTTGATAATCAATGAATTATTTCTACTTAAGGGATTTCCCTGGAAGATGAATATGTAGTACTTTTAAGGCTATTCCCTGTTGTGTGGGACCAATTAACTTTATATATTTTAAATTAATCCCATTTATCTTGTTCCCTTCAGTAACATTGAGCTCTTTGTAGGTTTCTCATGGGTTGTTAATTAAGAAGATTAGCACGCCTGAATTGTTGCAATAAGATCAATTTGTAAAGGATTACTAGATTGTATGTGCTCACTGATTTTAAGGGTGTGGCTAGTTAAACGTTTCTTCAACTTGGAATTAGACTTTCATAAAACTAATTCGAACTTTGAAATTGTCAAATTATTAGAACTTTGTGAGAAATTCCTTAAGTGATGAATTTGTAATTCCTTGTGCTGTGAAAATTTTAATATTTTTTAATGGGTAGCTCATCTTGTTTAATCCATGGAGGTTTCTAATTGGCCGAATCTTAATATCGAATGGATAAGGATTTGTTCCAGTTTAGTCTTCTTTTGTTAATTTGGTATGGAAAATAATTTGTCATGAGCTTTTGGGTAAAGTTCATATCTCTTTGATTGGTGAGTGTTTTTTTGATCAAATTTGGCAAATTACTCTTTTGGATATTCTGGAATTGTCATACTGTTGCTCTCCATTATGGATCTGTCTGAGTGTCCTTGTGTGTAGAAGTTTGTATCTAAAAGGTAATTAGTTTATAATATTTAACTTAATATGTACTTATTATCTAGTACCTCATTTTGCATATAAGTCGGGCCTTAAAAGTTAGTCTTTTGTATGTCAGTCGAACCTATTTAATAATTTAGGAATTTAGTCTGTGAAATTAAGTACTCATTGGTGAAGGAGTACAAATTCTTAATATTTGAGAACATTGAATTGAAGGAATTACAATGATTAAGTACTCATTGGTGAGCATGTCTTAAAGGTTATATTATTTTATTAAATAAATAAACTATAAAGTCACTATATGTGGCTTTATCCTATATTTTCTCGTAATGTTAAAATCTTGTTAACTGGATATTAATTATAATACTTTATTGAAATCTTATTAAGGATTGATGAGAATATAATTTGAGCTATAAGATAGAAGGAATGTGATAAACTATTTGATCCTAGAAATCACATTTAATGTTGTAAATCTATTCTTATACATGTTCTTTATTGTCTTGGGCACATTTTGCTTTTTCCTAGGATTGAATTAGTTTTGTAATTTAAAGTGAATAGTGTGCTCCAAAGCGATATATTTTCTTTGATTTGTGAGGCTTATTCCATGTTGTGTTATTTTATTGAATTATTGCATACAATAGCCTACCCAAGGGGGTTTATTGTGTTTTAATTTGATGGAGTGTTAAGTCGGAAAATAAATACCTTAGTTTAGTAAATTCATGTTTGCCCAAATGGAATATAGTTTACGATACTAGAATATTTTCTCATAACTTGCCCAAAAAAGGGTGATATTGTGAAGGCTCACATTGGTTGCCCATAATTTCCTTATATCACCTTCATCATAATTTTGCTCGAAGTTAGTGTGAGGCCTTAAAAAGAATATTTTAGTTTAGTAAATTTTATGCACGGGATGAATTTTCTAATGCGGAATATTTTCTCATTATCCCTTAAAGGGGTTAATATTTATCACGCATAGCAGGGGGTATGAGTAGCACCTGGTGTCCTATTAGGACCTGACCCGCTAAGCCCGGTGAGCACAAGCACATATGGTGCACAGTGCAGCTCTATCTCGGATTCTGGGCAGACGGGCTATATAGCAGTATGCATCAGGCCTCCGTGGCAGGGCCTATAGCCACATCTGTATCATCGGCTAACAGAATCCCTACTCTTATGGGGAAACCTATGCGGGCCGACAAGGCCACCATCTTTATCTAGTTACCTATAACTCAACATAATGGATATTGTATCTATGTATTTGTGAGGTCACCACTTTACTATCCGAGAATATGGCCCATGACAAACACAATCAAGCAATTCTAAACAACTAAACAAAATGCACGGCCTCACACGGCCAGGCACAACTAACCACGGGGAGATGTATATATACACTGCAAGCCTCTGTGAGTATTGATAAAATGGTGGAACGGGCCAGAGCCTACCCACATCTTGTACCACGAAAATGAACTACACCTGCTGAGATATCCAAACTCAGGATAACGGGCGTGACTCCTAGCAATTTGTTGGAATCACGAGGATCGCCTCCTCGTACATGGTACTGCGGGGAAAGTGTCTGGCGCCCAAAGCGGGCGTGGTACCATGAGTGTAAGTATGCAACAATTGAAACACATCGAGATATAAACATCATGCTTAGAAACTCTAAATAGTAAGAAATATGGATCTGTGCTCTGTGATAGAATGGGTCGAGGATTTTTACATGCTGAGAATAAAAAGGAGCATCTTGGACTATGCGAGTCCGAAATGATATCTTGCCATTTGGCATTTGTCTTCTTAGCTTTCGAACGGAATATAATAACAACGCAAGACGGGTTTCTTGGTCGCACAAAACTCAATATTCGACTCAGGAATTCACTACGGTGTTTATTGTATTATGTAGGCTAAGTTACTAACTTTTCGAAGAAAGCTGGTTTACATGCCGGCCGAGGTTTCCAGGCCCAACTAGCGTAGTTCGGCCGTACTTTTAGCTATTTCTCCCAGCTTTGCATTCCGCATATCAGAATTTAAAACTAAATACACCAATATTTTGGAGGAAAACATCACTTTTGATATATATATAGCCCAAACTTTGACTTATCGAAAAACGATAAAACTGCGCTATTTCTCGAAGAGAGTCCGAGAAGGAGAAATACTCACTTTAGGGCTAGGAGTATATTGACACTAATTTGAACCTTCCCACTTACCTTAGCTCGGTAGCACAACAGTTTGCCGGCCGAATTTCACGAAACTAAATCACGTAGGAATGCTCCTTCTTTATAAATACCTCGGTATCTGAGGTTAGTCGAGTTTGGACTAGCGTTTGATGGCGTAATCGAAAGGAAATTATCAAATATCTCACGTTCTCCTCTATCTCTCTCGCGTTTTCTGGAAATTATGAAGATGTTATGAAATAAACCGAAGTGGAGGGCTTATATAATTGGGACTTATAAGTCGATTCAGGGAATGCGATTTATAAATCCTTATTTTACTGCGACGCGCCCGACTTGGCGCTTGTCCGATCTTTCCTCGGGCCTTTTCTAGCATGTATGGCATTCAAAACTCTTAACCAACATGCAAAATCATTTATGTGTCCGGAATTTTATGGGGTGTAACATTCTCCCTCCAACCTTAAGAACATTAGATCTCGAATGTAAGCACTATCTATAGGTATTCCCGATTTACTCAACTTGTTTCTAGAAAAAGTTCGGCGGGATCCCTGTAATATGGACTATCCAAAAACCTGAAATGCGGAAAAGTCAATACGAAGATTATTCCACACAATACTATAAGCGTTCATATGAAAGATTAAATTGATCATTTCATTTGTACATATACTATGAGCATTGCATAAAAAAATAACCATACTAGCATACTTGTTGCTTGACTGGGCTTGGAACAGAGTGAGGATATCACGGTTTTCATATCTTTCTCTTGCCTCCCAAGTCATCTCCTCTCGGTTCTGTTACGCCACGGTACCTTGACGACCTTGATATCTTTGGTTCTCAATCACAGATACATGCATCTCAAGATAGCTCTTTGGAACCTCTCTTCATAGGCCGGCTCTTAGTAACTTTGGATATCTAGGCTTTAGTTTGCTCTAGATGGGTCTCAGATGCATTTCCTTAGCATAGATACGTGAAGAGCCCAGGATGAACGGATTCTAAATACGGAGGTAAGTTCAACTCGTATGCCGGCTTGGCCTATTCTTGACGAATGCGATAAGGCCAGCAGTCTCGAATTGAAACACCTTTCTTGCCGAATCTCATCACCTTCATCGGAGATACTTTCGAAATACCCGAGTCATTCACATCAAATTCCAAGTCTATGCGCCGCCTTAGCATCCAACCTCCGTTCGGCGGCTACGTGCAATTGATAGGTGTTCTACGATAAGCTTTACCTTCTCCTCGGCGTTGAACTAATGTCTTGCCCAAATCGCTGACTCTCCCACTTCAAACCAGCCAGCCGATGCGCATTTCCGCCCATACAATGCCTCAAAGGGCGCCGTACGGATGGTGAGTAATAGCTATTACTATAAGCAAACTCAATGTTAGGAAAATGCTGCGTCCTTGACTACCTCAAAATATAGCACACACGCCCGTAGCATATCCTCGAGCGTACGAATAGTGCGTTCGGCTGTCAGTCTGTGCGGGTGGAATGCTTTGCGCTGAATTAATACAGCGTTCCCAAACCTCTGCGAAATTACGCAAAATCTAGGCGTAAATTGTGCTCCTACATCGAGATAATGAACCTTTGGAACACCATGTAATCCTAACTATTTCTCTAATATATAATTACGCATAATCTTTGGGTAAAGTAGGCTTTTCACTTGCGGGAAATGGGGCTGATTTCGTCGATGCATCATTATTACCCCAAATGGAATCATGCACAATATGCGTACGGGTAATCACACTACAAATCCATGTTCACTTTACTTCCCATTTCCGAGAGAGGTACCGCTATGTCTGAGTTAACGCTGGTTTACGGTGTTCCGCTTTTACTGTTGAGGTTAGGACATTGGGCTACAAATTGGTATTTTCTCTTTTAAATACTTGGCCACGGTAGATCTCCTTGATATCATGGTACATTTTTGTCACGCACAGGTGGAGAGAATAGCGGGCGTAATGTACCTCATTCTTAAATACGCTAGCAGACCTGAAATATACGGAAAACGAGAGCGGCCCTTACATCGCGGCCGCCGTCCTCGGTTATACAAAAATGCGTGCTTTCCCTTGCTTTGAATTGTCCTTAAAATTTGGACAGTCAAGTCTTCCATATTGTCGTTCTTTTACCTCCACAACTAACGATGACGGTGTTACGAATTACCTCTTTTTGTCTTGTTTAGCTACGACGGCTAAATTTGGCTAATTGGTGCACTATTTCTATGGATAATTCCCTTGTTCGGCTACAAGTACGCCAAACTCCCCGTATATTTATGGCTAAGGGCATTTGTTACTACATTGTCTCTTCTTGATTGATAAAAATAGTCATATTTAGAGAACTTGACATATAATTGACGATCATGCGCTTATTATTACGGAGAAGCCCAGAGCGGGTAATCTCTACGGTATAGTAAGAGCTATGCGGCCTTCTAGCCACATGCTAAGGCTACTTGTTCTTTGGGATAACACAGAAACGCGTCTGCCACACCATGTGCTCGTATCGATCGAGAGGATCACGATGCGTCATGACCTGCAGCCAATGCAGCCGAATAACCTTGAATAGCTGAATCATTGGGTTGAATGGCCGAGAATCTTGAAGTAGTCTAACAATGCTCTAAATGTCCTACTCGAGCATCGTAGCTCATGCATAGCTACACGGAGTTGTGGACAACTAACTATTTTGTTATTATTGAGCAGCTGTAAATTTGGAAGCAGTCGGACTTACTCTCGGGCGATCAATCCTGGATCTTCACGGGGAATCTCTCGTCTCCTGTCTTAGTAAACTCTTGTGCTTGCAGAATACTACCAATTTGTTACGCCTTGTGCGTATCCGCTAGTTTATGCTAGCGTTGCAGGAAATTCGCGGTCTTATGAGCCGTGTAAGGCGGCCTTACGCTAGAGCTCTGTATTTGAATATCTTATGAGAACCTTGACTGAAGTACTAGTCGATCAACGACTGCGTGTGGACCCTTTCTTGCAGGGTGCCCACGGACTTATACAGAAGCCCAGTGTTGTGACTTGCGGGGTGTTCCTTGTCTTATAGAGTTGACTAAAGGCAGGCTCTCACCTACAAGGTTGGGGAAATCGATGTCACGACCACTTAACATACTTGGAAAATAATTAGGTATTGCTCCAACCTGCAGCGTACACCTATTCGATCTCTAATTCTAGTTCGACACATGTCTTTATAATGTTGCCCATTTTGGGATGCTTCCACTGCTAATACGAGCGCCGGTTAGTGCGTTAGATCGTCTATACGCGCCCTGATCATCTAACCACCTGATTCGGGCTCTCTGCTCTTATAATCTTCGAAGCCTAGATGCGGAAACAAACATATAAGTCAGTTAACTCAACAAGCGAGAGGCGAGAAAGTTTCTATGGCTTCATACGTGAATCATGCTTAACACACCCCCCTTTTTGGCGAGGGTCTGCGGTATGATGCGTATAAATTTCCTAGCGGCTAACGAGAATCGTGTGGCGGTAGCCCTTATGACCCGGCTACTCACGGCCTCTCCCATTCCATATATATATATCAACAACTATGTACAGTACATATTTTGAATTTTGTAGTAATACGTAATCTCGGCATACTTCTTTTGAATTTCATCGCACGTGATATACGCCTACGGTCTAATGATATCTCCTGTCTCCTCGTACCATTTCCTTGGGTTTTAGTCCATTTCGGAAGCAACAAACACATGCACTTTTAGTTATAATGCGCTATTTAGGGCCGCCCTCTTACAACGTGGGGTCAACATCCACCTTGTGGCCTTACTTGGCACTACAGTAGGGCCAAGTGGCCTTCTGACTTGGGCCATATCTCCGAGCCGCACTAGATTAGAATCTACGTGTCGGAAGTCTCTTAACTTCTCCATGAGGCGGACGTACGCGGCATTACGACGCAATCTTCTTGTCTCTTAGCCATCGATCAGTGTCCCTTAATACATGATATTCTCTTAATCTGGAGGTGATTCTAGTTTTTCCTCAATATCTGGTATTCATGCTCTTTCCCCTTATCTTGCTTAGGTGACTACACGGGGTTGCTGAGCACACTTACATTATTAATGAGTTAGGTCAAGTCCCCTGACATACTTCTTCGGCTTGCGGTCAGACCCATCCGATTCACATGACCTCCCTACCTTTCGATATCCATTTGGAAACCATAACTATTATCTTACTTGGTATGTCTTCTTTACATTGTTAGCGTATTATGGCGAACTTGGCCTTTTCCTAACTCGAACTTGACTATTACTGGAAGTCCATCACTGACGGATCTCTTATGCCCACTTTAAGTAAGCTAATAGTGTTACTTGCCCTTCTAACTTATTGCAGTGATATCGCACAACTTAAATCATAGGGGCTCTTCACGGCTTTCTAACACTTTACTGGAATCAGCCAATCCTTCTTCACTTACTTCTTTGGGCAATCTTGCCTCGATTCTAAATGCCCTTCGCGTACTAGAATCAAAACTAAGAGGTAGGAATAGCCTTTTCTTACTTTGCAACAAAACAAAACATGGAGCTGTACTACATCTGAAAATATGGATAGGAATCCTGCATTTCCCTCTCTTTCTCACATATCTAATAATATGGTGTGTATCTGTATCTGTCAGTCTTGTATATCTAACAAAATAAATCAACTCGTATGTTCGTTATGCTTCTAACTCCTACTACGAAGTTATAAATATCTGGGAATGGTGCGAATAAAGGTATCACATTGGGAGTCCACTGATACCTCACTCTGCTTCTTCATCAATTACCTTGTAGGCGGTTGGTGCCCTCTTACGCTACTATATCAATATTACGGTTGTGATAGGGTATGTGGTGTCGACTTTGTATCGTAAACAAAAAGAGTATGATAAATTTTAGGGACTCAACCCATCTTTGTATCGCTCTATATACGGCTGAATGAGAAGAAAGAGTAACCATCCTATCATGCCTTATGACCTCCCACGCCTATAGTATGTGGTGCACAGCACATCCATAGACAAGGCTACACTTAGCACGGCTTGCGGACTCACAGGACGACACCTGCTCGATACCAAGTTTGTCACGCCCATACAGGGTATGAGCGCTTTAGTGCCTACTATTAGGATTTGACTAAGCCCAGAGTGCGAGCCTAAGCACATCGGGTGCTGGCTGACTCTATCTCGGATTCCTAGAGCAGACGGGCTATATAACATTTAGCCATCTGACCTCCAGAGCGGCGGGCCTATAGCCCTTTTTGTCTGTATCATCGGCTAACCAGAATCCTACTCTTATGGGAAACCTATATGAGTAGGCAAGGCCACCATGTAATCCTAGTTACACGTAACTCAACATAATGGATATTATGCACGTCACTGTGACAAGGTCACCACTACTATCGAGAATATGGCCACTACCGATAACACGATCAACAATTCTAAACAACTAAACAAAACGCACGGCCTCGCATAGCCAGGCACAGCTAATACAGGGAGATGTATATATACACTTTGTGAAACATAGTAAGGTATTGATAAAATGGTGGAACCAGGAACCCAACCTACCCATCTTGTACAACAAAAGAAAATGAACTACACCTCGAATAACAAGCTCGGACGGGGAGCGTGGCTGTAAGTGTTGGAATCGAGGATCGCCTCACCAGGCACATGGTACTGCGAGCCCAAGTAATGCGCGCCAAAAATGGGCGTCGGTACCACTGTGCACGGAGTATGCAAAGCAAGCGAAACACATCGAATATAAACATCATAAGCTAGAAACTACGGAATAGTAGAAATGTCACCGGATGCAGTATCATTGATGAGGAATCTGAATCGAACTTGCAATGCGAGAATAGCAGGATCATCTTTGGACTATCTTGGTCAGAAAATGATATCTTGCCGTTGGCAGCATTTTACTAGCTTTTCGGATGGAATATAATATAACAACACAAAACTGATTCTTGAATTCACACAAAACTCAATATTCGACTCAAGGAATTCTATTGCGGTGTTTATTGTATTATGCTAGGCTAGAGTTACTAACTGAAGAAACTAACTGCGTACCTTCGCTTGAGGTTTTAAGACTAACTAGTATAGTTCGGCACATTGCTTTAGCTATTTCTCCCAGCGCATTCACATACATATCAAGTAAAACTAAATACACCAATATTCTGGAGGAAAACATCACTTTTGATATATATATAGCCCAAACTTTGACTTATGAAACGATTGAAAACTCGCTATTTCTCGAAAGTCCGAAAGGGAGAAATACTCACTTTAGGGCTAGGAGTATATTGACACTAATTTGGAGCAATTCCACTTACCTTAGCTGGTAGCACGACGATTTGCAGGAATTTCACGAAACTAAATCCGTAGGAATGCTTCTTGCTGCTAAATACCTCGGTATCTAGGTTAGTCGAGTTTGGACCGCGTTTGACGAAACCGAAGGAAATTATCAAATATCTCACGTTCTCCTCTGTCTCTCTCGCGTTTTCTGGAAATTATGAAGATGTTATGAAATAAGCCGAAGTGGAGGGCTTATATAATTGGGATTTATAAGTCGCACGTTAAGTGGAATGAAAGTTTATAAGTCGCATTTTGCTGCTGCGACGCGCCGACTTAGCGCTTGTCAGATCTTTCCACGGGCCTTTTCCTAGCATGTATGGCATTCAAAAACTCTTAACCAACATGCGAATAGGTCGGAGTCATCTATGTGTCGGAAATTTCTGGTGTAAAAATATTGTTTGAAGGCTCGTATTAACTTTCGAGGAAACTAGTTGTGTTATACTCTAAGACTTTCATAATCCTTATCATCTAGTTGTGTTGGAATGTTTACCTTGTCTCTCATCAAACAAATGTCACCAATAGAGATTTTTGACTATTGAATGGAACTTACTCTTGAGTCGACCCTAAAAATTAGTGATATCAATCGTGCAACATTAGACATTCCTTTGAAAATCTTAGTCTTGGAGGCTACAAAACTTAGTGATATCAATAGTCTGATATTGGGCATCCCTTTGAAAATCTACATGTGTTGAAAGAACTATATTGATGGGAGAAATTATGTCTAACTATTTTTGGTTGAGATAACATTTGTTAGACTTATTTGATATCTTTAGCATTCTCTTTAATTGCTAAGGATGTTTAATATCATAATCCTTGATTTTTGACCATGTTTAGAGTCAATTATGATGAGTAACCAAAAATGGCATCATGCCAGCTTACACAAATTACCATAATGTCGAGACATTTCTTTCCAAAATCAATTATTCAAGGGTAATAAGCTAAGTATTTTTTCATATGTCATTAAAGAACTAATTTAATGTGAGTAATGCTCATAAGTGAAAAATAATAAGGTTGGAAAATTTAGGTGTGAATATTTCACGCATTATGGTTTGATAACTTGCATGAATCTTGTCAATGAGGAGAATTTGAGGTCAAAGTTGATGATGGTGCTTGATTCATTTTGTTTATTGTGACTTTTGTGCTTATATTAAAAAACTCATAATGCTAAACCTTGATGAATTTTCAACAATAGAAATGTTCAATAATAATAAATTTTATAATATCATCTGTGTGGGACTATTCTTAAAATATAACGGGGAGGTGAAAACGTATATTATTTTATATGTTAATAGACCATTTTATGAATATCATATAACAATTTAAATTCTTGTACTAAATTATAATATTTACAAGATCTTTTGTGTTATAAAAGTCTTTCGGACAAGAATTTTAGTTTCTCAAAGAAATGACCACATTCTATGGATGAAAAACTTTATTATGACTTTTCATGTGTTTGTGATTGTCCTTTTTAGAACACTTATTTGACAAGAACATTACTTCCTCCATCCCAATTTATATGATGTAGTTTATTTGGGCATATAGTTTAAGAAATATGAAGACTTTTGAAACTTGTAATTTAAATTATTTAATTATGTGTTTTTTAATTTTTCACTTTATTTATTTTTTCATTAAAAAATTGAAAAATAGATATTTTAAAATTAAGTTATTTACTAAATATGGAGGAAATGTGTCATATTTTAAGATGACTAAAAAATAAAAGTGTGTCATATAAATTGTGATAGAGGAGTAGTATATATATTTTCAAGATCCATACTGGGACTATAACAAGCTGATGAGAATGTATATACATTGTGACTTTAGTAAGGCAATTAGAGGTGTTTATATAATGAATCCCATATATGCTAATTGTGTATCTATGTGATATTGGTCTTGAAGTTACTTATGAAGTACTTCTAAAGTATATCATAAGACATGCCTAAAACTATAAATGAATATCTTGATTAGTGGGAGTGAATGTTGTGTTAGTTACTCCACTATTTAGGTTATAATCTTTGTAACTTAATATTATAAAGCATGACATTGTAGTCATAATTTTATGGTTGATCAAGAAGGTAGTATTTACTAATGATTATTTCTTATCTGGACTCTTTTTGGATCTACATAAATATATAAATTCATTATGAAGATAGTGAAAATGTATGGTGTTGTTTAGATGAATTCATCATCATTATAACATCTTTTTTGAACAAAATTATTCGAGTCCATGAATGTATATTCAAATTAATGCTATTGAGTATTAACATATATTGGTTGTATCCACGTTTCTTGTTGTTTCTTTGGTTTGATTTGATCATCTTGTTGATGTTTTCGTAAATAAAATTATTAGTTTACTTGATTCATAACGGAAACACGTTCTTATATGGCTATATATGAAGACTTTCTTTAATGTATTGATAAGTTTTGTGTTTAGTAATGTGTGACTTCAGAGTTTACACCTACAGGTATGACACGATATTTAGGATCACAAATGACCCCAAGCAAACTATGGCAAAGAATAATTATGATAAGGCCCGATCTGCGAAAGATATCACGGAAGGCGACTAAAGAAATAAGCAAATACTAAAATGATAATAAAGCTCGATTAAACAACGGAACCAGAATCTGCAAATATTGTTTGAAAGCCTTCTAAAGAACTTATGAGTTCTTTTAAGGACAAATCCACGGCTAACTATAATGTACGAAATGGCGAAAATAATATACTAAATGGGAACCGACCCTCGGCGAATGAGGACTCATCTTGAAATCTCTTGGAGAATTGCGAAGAAGCTAGCTTTAGTGTTGAAATTTGATCTGGAGCCTATATCATAAAATGATATAGCATATAGAAATACGATCGGTACTTTGAATGTGCGAGTATGGAGAGGTAACTAAAACATGCATATCTTGAATACTAGTAATTTGATTGTATCTTTGCCAAAATAGATTGAAATACGAAAGTACGGGTGGGCGAGAACCACGTATCTTGGGCATTGGACTATATTTGGTAGATGAAGGCATCTTGTGGGAGAGCTTATAGACATATAACCCGTGAGCTAGACGTGGAGTTGGATACATACACCTCCTTCGAAGATAGCCCATCATTGCCGAGGTACAATGGGTGACTTTGTGTAATCACTTGTTGGGACCTATTCGGGCTAATAACCTACGGTGGCATGTATTTATGAGACACTGGATGCGGCGAACCCGGCTCACTTGGTGCTAAGTACTACTTCCACTAGGAATCTAATTATATCTAACTGTGTTGATAGCTCGAGCGATGTCCTAAGACTAAGTCGAGAACTACTTATGCGAAAGTGTTATGAGAGTTTGAGGACACAGAAAATTTGCTTTATCTGAAAGTGTCGTGACGGTCTAAAGAACAACAACATGCTGATAAATTGATACTAATGAATATATTAGTCACGATAATATTCTTGTGACATACTAAAAGCATTGACTTTCCATTCAAGCATATGTACTAACCTTCATAATTCAAGTGGAAATATCATGCTAATACAACATTCATATCACGAGTTCTAAATCATGGGATTTTATAATAAAATTATGCTAAGGATCGGAGAGTAAAGAAAGCAGCTATATAAATAAAACTGAGACATGAATTTCAACTAAGAATAATTAGGTAAATTTAGAGAATCAAACAAAAGATTTAAAGAATTCCTTTAAGCGGACTTAAAACCCTAGCTTTTCTTCTCTGGGGTTGGAATGGATAAGTTTTCCACATCCTAATTTGGGAACAAAAAAGGGGATGAGAGGCTCCTTGGTGGAGTCTCACATGCACGATGGAGAATCCTTGAGAATTTTGCTTGGGAATTACGAGAAGAATGGATGCCCCTAGCTCTTGGCTTGAGAGGAAGGTTATGAACTACAAATGTTGGTCTATGAGTTTGGGAGAGAATGAGGGGATAATGTCCCGATCTTCCCCCTTAATTCCCCTTTGACCGCACCCCAAACAATGTTGTTTAAGGATTAAAATAGCGGAAGTTACAAGAAATGCACCCATAGAAGAAAGTCTAGAAAATCGCTAGTCGGGCTCAGTAGTTCCTACAACGGATCGTTGGTTGCAACCACGACTCGGCTAGGACTAGTCATTGGTCACAGGTTTGAAAATCGATTCTTGGACTAGACCAATGGACGGGAACAATGACAGGATTAGACGGAACAACAAGGCTTTGGTATTTCCTCTCATTATTGCGGAAGAGTTTTGAACAATTTCTAGATATCCTCAGACGAATGACGTCCGCCTCCTTGGGAGGCGTAAGCGCACTAATGCCACTGCCCCGGACCACTGGTGACTTAGTTGGACATATACCGCTACGAGTGCATACCATCAACACATAATCAAGAGGCAATTAAAGTATATCTTGGCTTAAAAAATATCCTAGGCTACAAGGCTGCAATATAAACACATGCTTGTGGTGGCTAGTGACCCCGATAGTTCACGATAGTAATAACGCATCTTATGCGGGCCAACAAGACCACCATGTAGTCTACAATCGAGATAAAGTTGAAAGATAAGCATATACCCATACATACAAGACACCAGGGCTGCCAACAAACAAAACAAATAGTCCAACATGTGCTCTTGGCGCTCGCCTACAAAACCCATTGTCGCAAACCTCTAGAGAGGTAAGTCAGCGAGGTCGGGACAAGGCCAGGCCTACCAAAAAACTATTCAACAAATGACAAAGAAACCTCAAATGTATGGCAACTCTAGAATTCACCACTCTGTTGAGTGCGAGACGACTACTAGGGAGGTCTCGGAACTTTGTAGGCAAGTATGCGGTGCCCGTGCGTGGATGCTAGTACAACATTTATAGAGTATGTAAAAATGATAATAGTGAAGCTGAGCGATAATAAGGCGAGCGTAAGCGGCTAAAGGTCAAACAGCATAACCTGAAAATCTCATATGTACAATTGTATACTAACAAACATTAGTCAAACAAGAACCTAGCACGGCCCCTTAAGCTTGGCGGTACAAACAATCAAACAATAACCTAATCTGGCCCCCGTAAAGCCCGTGATACAATCCAATCTGTATACCCCTATCGATACCACTTTGTAGCAGAAGGTGTTACGTGGATTTGCCCGACACTAGCGCTTCATAGGCAATCAACATGCATCTATGTGTTGATACATGGCACAAGAAATGTAACTAGCCCTTTATAGGCAATCAATGTATCTGTAAGTAGCTTTTTAGAAAAGCGTAGGTGAGCACGTGAGGCTCGTAATATGTTGTATCTGCCCAGGTTTTATGGGCTCTTGTAAGCTGCACCCCAGAGGCACACAAGGCTCTTGAAGGTCGGTAATGCCAACTCGGCATAAATGGAGCCCATAAGGGCACCAAACATCAGAGTAGCTCTGCAAGCCTCAATATAGTCATTCTAGACTTCATATTGCTCACGTGAGCATACGCCCTATAGGCACATCATAATTATATTTTGCTCATTGAAGCGGCACATTATAGTA
The DNA here is from genome assembly GCA_018107945.1 of Datura stramonium. NCBI lineage: Eukaryota > Viridiplantae > Streptophyta > Magnoliopsida > Solanales > Solanaceae > Datura > Datura stramonium. The sequence goes on along the minus strand of JACEIK010002793.1, from coordinate 150,992 downwards.
TACGACGAGGCATAACATATTTTCACACCACTTGGTGAGCATGGCATAACCCCTTAGGCCTCATAACACAATTGTTACTTGCCCCTTTAGCAACTTGTATAGCATCTAAGGAATATCCCATGTTTCCCTTTGCTTGAGGCAGTCATGAAGACAATTATAGAACCAACTAGCCTAGAAAGAAAAGGAGCGGGGTCCCCGTGGCTGAACGCGACAATCGAATGTCATAACAAGCTATAAGATCGCTAATATTCGGTGTCGCTCCACACTGCATCTAAGCCCCATGTAGCCCACAGGCAGCCCATGACAAATAGTACTTTGAAGTTAACTTATTAGGATGCTAAGCATAATCATTTTGAAGGCATAGCGGTACAATAATGGCTTGTAGCCGAACAATAAAGTTGTAGAAGACCAAATTATATGGTTCCTTCGCCTAAAATGACTTCTGGGCTGCTAATAACAAGATATGACTCTAAGCATCCAACCACAATGGCTTTACGGTGGCATAGACTATTAACTTGAAGGTAGGGTACAATATTAAGATTCTAGCTCTGTAGGCGTCAAAATATGCCAAGGCGAGCTTTATCACATATAGGCATCATGAACATGAAGTTTTATCGCCAAGTTGCTCATTATGCTACCTAAATTAGGATGACATGATCAACGACTAACAACAAAGACTATGGCATCGGTAAGGTAGCGAGACATCAACGATCAATCTAAGTGACAACGATCAACAAAGTACTCTTATGCCGCTTCTAATGAAAGGCAAAGCTAAATGTGACAAGCCTCGACAAGGGATACTTATACTAATCAATTGGTTCAACTTTCAGCAGCTAACCATCCATCACAACATACGAATATATTACTAAATACCGTGAGTCACCAACATACGGTAAGAAACTTGCCGAAGGTGGGTTAACATACCTTGTTGGTGACTCGATAGCTCCAACTACGATCAAATTCTCCAACAATCAATCACAACACAAAACCCCAACGTCTTATCGTTTTCACCACCTAAAATAGTCCATTTATCCAAACAAACGAAGAAGAGTTCTAATAGAGGTAGATTTCGTATATATCGTAAAACTTTCAATTTTAACGATAGATAAGGGTATAGAGGTCCTTACCTTCCTCTAGATGAAGGAACACCACATATAGATGACAAACACACCCTATTCCCTTGGAAAAACCCCGACAAAACTACAACTATTGAAGCCAAATTGAGCGATATGTTCTTCACAATGATTACTACAAGATTGCAACTGGTGGTGTTGCGAAACTGGATAACGACCTTATAACCTAAAAATCGCTACAGGCGTAGCCCTTGAAAAGCTCTTGATTTTTTCTTTAAAAAATGAGTTAAAAAGGAGTTATGAGCTAAAAGTTATGTAAATAGGCATTTGCAGCCATGTCGAGCGGGGTAGGGCGCGGCGCATCACGCACACTGCGCATCGCCCCTTCTGCGCACGCGCGACTCTCAGTGACATGCTTCAATCGACACTTGTGGCCGATTTTTCTCGAGCAATTTTATTTTCTTATTATTTCACTTTCGAGTAATATAAAAATGAAAAATTAGCCCGGAAAATATATTTTCTCACTAGGCAGATTGGTGTCCATTCACGAGGTGTTTCAAGAATGGCTTAGTCATAAGAAACAATGGGTCTTTGTTTCCAACTATTGTTCTTTGGAGGGATTTGAATTTTCCTCCAACGACTCCCTACGACGATTCGTTTTACCCAACAATGGCTTGTCGTCGACTCGTTGCTTGGAGAACTGATTTGACAAGTTTACGGACTACTCTCAATGGATCAAACAACGGCTTGTTGTATTGCTCGATGAATGTACAGGAAGGAATGTACATGGTGAGTTGTGCCCGACAATGACGTGTTGCTTGAGTGGATTACAGGCATTTTTGGTTCTTTTAGTTTTTCGTTTCCCAATTCACATGTTGGTAAAGAAAAATTTGATTATTCTAATCTCTTGACAGGAACATTAATATCGAACTGAAGGCTGTAGTGATGAATGGGAAAACACATTAATTCAAGCGCTCATTGATTCTTTGGAAGTGGGCGGACTGGACTGAGATAGACGTAATTGAGTTATGCAACTAGAGTGCACCTTTAAACATAACTAGAATTGATGAGTATGGGCCCAGATAGAGTGCGAGGAGGAATTTAGTACTTGATGGTGCGGTTGAGCCCAGGAGAATAGGTGAGGCAGTATTTAGCCATCATATGCATACGCTTCCATTGTAGCTCCCTTCAACTAGTTGGTTTCCTCCATAAGACACCCTAAAGCGATATCTTTGTTCCTCGACTTATGAACCTGATGGTCTAAGATACGGCTGGAACTTCTTCATAAGAGAAGTTCTCCTTCCACCCACACTCTCTAAAAAGGCACTGCGAGTTCGGGTCACCGTGCATTTCTTCAACGGGTTAAATGGAAGGCTGGGTTACCGTGCTAACTCTGCGGGCAACTCCATTTCATCGCCACGATTTCCAATATTGCAGCAAGGACTAATATATAAGGACTGAGCTTTCCTTTCTTTAGAACCTCATCACCCTTTAATGGGTGAAATCTTTAGATATACCCAATCATCCCACGATAAATGCTAACTCCTTCTCCTTACACATCTGTACGATTTATGTCGGCTTTGGCCCATTTCGGCATTCACGATAAGTTGAACGTTACGCCTCGTATGCGATCGGGTCCTACTAGGTAGCTTCACTAACCTCAAAACACCCTATGGGAGATCTGCACCTCCTACCATATAATGCCTCGAATAGGGCCATCTGAGATCACTGGGTGATAAGCGTATGCGCCAAACTCGATGAGAGGTAGGTGATAAATCAGCCCTTACTTGAAATCGATCACCTGATCTCTCAACATATCCTCCGGGGTTTGAATAGTCAGCTCGGCCTGACCCATCGTGCTGGGTAAAAAGTTGTGCTTTGACTTGACACAGTACCAAATCCCTTAAATGACTTCCGAAGTGCGAGGTGAAGCGAGTATTCCTATTTGAAATGATGGACAAGGGAACCCCAGTGTGAGTAGAACAAACTCCCAGAAGATATGGAGTCTAGCATAATCCTCTGTTAGTCTGTGGTCTTAAGCTGGTAGAAATGTGCTCGATCATTTGGTTTATAACCACCCAAATTGAGTCATGCTATGAGGCGCGTACGAGGTAGACTTGTAATGAAATTCATATTTATCTCTTCCTAATTCCAAGTAGGAATGCTAATATCCACAGTCATGCCCCTAGGTCTTTGATTTTCAACCTTGACCGAGTTGGCAATTTGGACACTTAGCCATCTTTTGCAATGTAATATTTCTTCAGTGATTCCACCCGATAGACTTGCTTTGTAGATCGGTACATCTTAGTAGCGCACAGGTGGATAGAGTACTGGGTGTGTGTCTGTTAGTATCCATTTGCCTCAAGTCACCTACATTTGGAACACCTGACACGCCCATGGTAATGGAGCACACCATCTCCCCTTTTGGAGAATGCTTCCCACCTCTTTCTTTATGACTTCTTCCTTCAACTGCGTAGGATTAGGTCGCCGTCACCTTTTGACAACCTCTCTGCCAGGAGGATTTTGACCCACTCAGGGCTACAACTCACCTTCTGGCTGAGTCAGCCAGTTGGACCCCTAATTGAGCCAGTCTATGAACATCTCTAACCGGCTCTTTCTTATCTTCCTCAACATGGCGGCACTACCCATTCGACAATCCACTAGGGCATCGGCCACTATGTTGGCCTTGCCGGGTGATATAGGATTCTTTTTCAACAATTCTAACCATCTTCTCTGATGCAAATTCAGGTCCTTCTATCTAAACACCTCTTTGTAGGCTCTTGTGATTAGTGAAAACATCAACATGAACCCCATAAAGGTAATACCTCCAAATCTTCAAGAAAATACTACCGCTGGCCAACTTAAGATCATGAGTCGGATAGTTTCTTCTCATGGACCTTGAGCTTGTTTGGAGAGCATAAGCTATTACCTTACCATGATGCATGGAGACACAACCAAAGGTCAACTCTAGAACATCACAATAGATCACAAGCCCATACGAACCTTCTACGAGTGAGCTGGGGTTGTGGTGAGTCGAAGTCTTCAACTCGTAGAAAGCTTTTCTCACATGCATTAGACTACTTTGAAACTTAACCTTCTTTTGAGGTTAGTTTGGTCCAAAGGAGAGGCAATGGAGGCGAAACCTTCTTTTGAGTTAGTTTGGTCAAAGGAGGCAATGGAGGAGAACCCTTCAATGAACCGTCATAATAACAACTGAGCCCAAAGAGAGCTCGATGTCGATGGAGAAGTGGTCTTGCGAGTCCTTTCTTGCCGCTATCTTTTGAGATCCACACAGATGCCCCCTCACCCAGACCACATGATCGAGGAATGCAATGATTCGGCCAAGAATTCACACTTGCTAAATTTGGTGGACAACTGTAGTCCACGAGTCTGCAAATATTCTTAGATGAATGCATATCAACCCTGCCATGTGGAGTAAACGAGAATATAAATGCAATAAAGACAATAATGAACATGTCAGTGCGACTTGATTACCACGTTCATCCAGTTCAAAAGCTCTGGGGGCATTTGCTTAGCCCAAAAAGACATAACTACGAATTCGTAGTAACCATCTTGAGTTTTTTGAAAAGTTGTTTTTCGGAATGTCACATTCTGACCACTGTTTGGTGGTATCTTGATCGAGATGCCTTGGAAAAACAACTAGCGCCTGAAGTTAGTCGAACAAGTTGTCAATACTTGGTAGAGGATGCACATTCTTGAATGTAACCTTGTTACGGTGTGTTGATCCAAGTGAACATTACGAGTGTAATCCTTTCTTTCACACGAATAGGGTGGGCACCCAGGTATGGAGATGCGGAGTCCCGTAGGCCCTTATCCGGTCTTTCAAGCTGCTCTTGCTCCAGCAGCTTAGCTGAATCCATTATGCATGGAGGAATAGAGATAGAGTGGGTATCTGGAAGAAGTCTGCAGTGGCAGTGTTCCCTCTGGGAGGAACTCAGAGAAAATTTTCGAGAAACACATCGGGAACTCATTACAACTTGGGCGGCCCAGATTGTCGGGATCTTGGAACTAGAATCTTTGACCCTAACCAAGTGGTAGGGAATCTACCCCTTAGCGATCATTTTCCTAGCCTTAAGGTATGAAATGAAGCAACCCTTAGGCGCTAAAGTACTACCTTCCACTCTAGGACTCGTTCTTTAGGAAGCTGGAGATCTGCGGTCTGGTTCTACGATGGCGAGGCATACCAACCATGTAACTAGTCCATGCCAAGGATGAGTCAAGTCAACCATATCTAACTCCTAGGATCAATTGAGGTGACTTTATGCAACAACAATCTTAATCGGACAATCCACACACACCGGCCCAACTCTAGCCCGGCTCACCAATCGGGTAAGAGATGAAAATAGCTAGAAAATTTGGACTCATATCAAAGCTGAGCCGGCAATGTAAGGTCACGAAAAAAGTGTGGCTCTGGATCTAGTAAAACGCTACACATCCGTAAAGACGTAACATACTAGTCACTCGTTAGGTGAGTTCTCTCACCAGTCCTAACGATAGGATATAGCATAGAAGCGGTTTTGGTGTTTGTATACACAATGCACAGTAGTACCTGTCTTGAGGCTGGACAACTGGCAAATTTGCAGTGTGATGCTTTAGGCCTTTCCCCGCTGCTGGCGACGAGACAATCGCTCAATCGCCCGACCCAGTCGGCCATACGCGAAACAGCACTCCTTGCCCGGACGGCACTCAGGGGTGGTTCTTACCACATAGGACATGCTGGAGAAAAGTGCGGCTATTCAGATGCAGGCGCTGTGGCCAGGAGTCGTGTCCACCTCAGGTTCTTGCAGGTCTTGGAAGAAGGAGCACTAGGCGACGAGGTCTTTGGAGGTCTCTATTCTTCTTTAGGGATTTACCATGCTTTGACCTCGCTAGGAGTACTCTAAGCGCCATGTCTGGCTGTTGCTCTCCCTTTCTATCTCTTTCAATTTCTATGCCTGATCTATGGCATGAATAATGAAACTGGAGATGTCCATATCATTGATAAGCATGGCGATCCTTCAATCCTTAGCACGGAGTCCGAAACTCCATTTACGAACTTAAGCATGTGAACCTACGCTCGTCAACCATTTTTGGAGCATACCTTGGCCGAGTTGGGTGGACTTCAAGGCGTATTCCACATAGCTGTCATGTCGTTACGCCTCAAAGCTCACAAACTCGGCAGCCTTTAGCTTTCCTCGATTCTCGGGAAAGAATCATCTAGGAACGCCATAAACTCGTCCCACTTTGCGAGGCACAGACAACCGTCTCCCTTCCTTCCATATCGTACCATATCTGTTACCCCTTCCAGGCGATAGCGGTCAAATCTAAACTTTTAGTTGAATAACACCCATGATTAGTTCGTCTTGATTCTCAGGTAATGAGCATGAAAGTCCTCATCTACCTTAGACCACTTGAAATGCGAGGTTATTAAGGTAAAATCTCGGACTCTAGCGGCAACTATAGACCAACGGCATTGCGACTGACCCTCTTTTGGTTGGCCTGGTTGGTCACCGGCAGGTAACATCTGATAGCGGCCGGTCAATGAGTGACACTAATTGTTTGGTATTTCTTGGAGGCTGGAGGACTTGATGGTTAGCATTGCCGATCTAAGGCATCATCAATTGAAAATGATAGAGCACGAGTTAGGAGGACACATTAGAGAGTAAAACTCTATACGATAAGAATCATGGATAAAGGGATTTCCCTAAAATGCCTCGTAGCCTCCCCACTCATAAGCGTGGCACGCTTCACACCCATGAAAATGACTCTATTTGGCGTGGCTTTGAGACATCATATGATACTTTCTAAATTTGGCTTTGATATAAAGTTTGTCACGACCCGAGTTACACCACCTGGGCCAGCGACACGGTACTAAGGATCACAAGTGACCCCAAGCAAAGCCCACTTGGCAAAAACCATAGTCAGATAGTGATAGAATGACTCTCGAGCGGAAGATGAAGTTAAAGAAATGGCAATCTTAAATGATAATTAAAACTCTAATCAAACACAAAGACAGCGAATCTACAGAAAGCCTATCAGAAAGCCTTCTAAAAGAAGCTGATGAGTTGTTGGGAGAAATCCCGACTAACTCTAATGTTTGAAAATAAAATAAAAAATAATATACTTAATGGAAACTCTAAGGCCTTGGTAGATGAGGACTCACCACTAAAAACTGTGGAGAATTGCCCAGGAACTAGCTGCGATGTTGAGGCTAGGTACCTAAGCCTATATAATAAACAATATGCTTACGAGAAATATACGTTAGTACTTTGAATGTCTTGTGAGTATGTGAGAAGGCTTAACTAAAACACATATCTTGAGATATCTTAGGCTAGCGCCCAATACTACAAAAGTAGGCGAGGTAGTCTAGGCCAGGTGAGAACCACTGACAATCTGTTTGTTTGGACCCATGTTTATGGATTGAACTATACGGGGAGCCTATAACCGACATATAACCACATGAGCTAGGCCGTGAGTTGATGCACACACCTCGTAGAAAGAGCATTCTGCACTTGTAGGGAGCACGGTGGCTAGGCTTGTGTGATGTTATCTGGGGATCCATTGAGTTAATAGCTACAGCGGCACGTAGTTAGGAAACACAGAGTGCAGCGAACCCCGTGCTGAGTACAGTACTACTGCACAGGAACCTAGTTATATCTAGCGTGTGTTGATAGCTCCAGCCCGATGTCTAAGACTAAATCGAACTACTTATGGAAGTGTTACGAGAGTTTGAGGACTTGAAGAAGCAGGGTTCTAAGACTTGTAAAGTTTGCTTTATCACGAAAGTGTCGTGACATTCTAAAGAACAACAACATGCTAATAAACTAATACTACTGAATATCTTGAGTATTGATATCCCTTACTAAAAGTGAACATACTAAAAGCATTTAGTTTCATTCTGCCTTATCTTACCTTCATAATTCAAGTGGAAATATCATACTATTTGAAAAATTATATGTAGGTTCTAAATCATGCAAGTTTTATAATAAAATTATGCTGGGATCGGGCTAAAAGCAAACTATATAAAATAAAACTAGACATGGAGTTTAGCTGGGAATGTCCAATTAAATTTGATCAAGCAGAGTTAAAGAATTCCTTTAGCAGGACAAACCTAGCTTTGCAATGCCCTACGAGACCAGTAAGTTTTCTACATCTAATTTGGGACACAAGGATGAAAGAAAATTTCCTTGTTGGATCCACATACACACGATGGAGAATCTGAGAAGAATGGATGCCCTAGCTCTTAACGAGGAAGGTTTTGAACTTCTGTCTTTGGTCTATGAGTTTGGGGGAGAATTGAGAGGAAAAGTTGATCCTTCCCCTTGTTCCCTACGACCTAAACCCCCCAAATGATGTAGTTTAAGAGTTAAAATAGCGGCAAGTTACAAAAATTGCCCTTGGAAGAAAGTACGGAAAAGCGCAGTCGGGATATAACGGATCTGACGGGTAGTTGGTTGCAACCACAACTCGTTGGGACAAGTGTTAGTCTAGGAGTCTGAAAATCCCAGTTACTAGACTAGACCATGACGCGAACAACGGCTATTAGACCAGACAGGCTTTGTTGTTCCTCTACGTTGTTATTAGAAGAGTTTTGAACAACCTGGAATCCTCCAACATACGGGCAAATGACTCGTTGTCTGAAACAATGAAGCCATTGTTTCCAGCGTGTCTAGAGGATTTCTAACTTTCCTCGAACGGCTCTGACAGTCAGGTTTGCCAACAACGGCTCGTCGTCGACTGGAATTGCTTGGAGGGCGGTTGTGAAATTTACGGGTGCTATCAATGGATCAAAACAATGGATTATTTAGGCAATGGGTTGTTGTATTGCTAGTTATGAATCTAGGGAAGGAATGCAGAGTGCTTGACAACTCCTGCTTAATTAGATTCTTTTGAAGGCGACTTGTTGGTTGAGTAGTCAAAACCAAAATTTTCTAGTTCCTTTTTGGTTTCGTTTTCAAATCTGGGTTTTGGTCTAAGGAATATTTGGGGTGTTACAAGTAAGGAGTAAGTTGTCAAGCTTTATTGATAAGATTTCATTTTAAAGGTATGTGACTAATATGCATCTCTTGTCTAAATTTGAGTATGGTAAATGCTTAATTGAACACGTTTACATGCCCTAGTCTCGTATGTGCATAGCAAAGTGGACGTTCACTCAAATTTGAGGTGATAGAGACTTGATGAAACTTCGTATTTTGTAATTTCATTTATTTGATAGTATTTGATTCCATGTCAGAGCATTGATTACGACTAGTAAAGTTAGGGTCTTATGTATACACTTGATTAGTGGGAGTCTCCTACTTGATATATTTGATTCCATCCAAATGATTTTCAACATATTTAATAAATGGGCATCATCGATATTTCTTGCATTGGCATCATCGATATTTCTTTGTGTGAATGATTTGCATTGTGGTATGAAATATGCCTACAAATCTTAAGACCATTGTCTTGTGTGGTGGTCGTCTCAGTTATTAAGATCTTATTGTTGCTTTTATTGGATCTTCTGAGCACTACTTGCGATATATTTATCTTTGTGGATTTTCTTAGTTGTTGCACATTGTGACCCATTGCACATGTTGGACTTAGAAATCATAATTTTACGGTGGCGCAAATGTTGATCCGTTGCCCACTTGTTATAGACAGTTTTTCTATGGTGCACAATGTTTGATTTGAAGTACATGTTATGAAAAATCATTGAGGAGCAACAATGAAATAACCTAGATATAGGTTTATGTTGGTTATTTCTTGCTACGCCTACTAATAAGGTATATGTCGGTGAAGCTTGATATTTGTGATTATGGTTGGTCTTGTATCATTGATTGATGCAAGTATTGCTACATTTAGCGTTGTCGTCTTATTTGACTAGACCATGTTCGAAGTGACGTTCTACCACTATGTGTTTGTTGCCACTATTCGTTTAGTCAGTCAATTATAAAATAACATTTCCTTTAAACTTTAAAAATTTAAAGATTTAAGTTAATGATTGTCTAAGTGGGAGATATTTGGAATTTCACTATGTGGACTAACATTAACTTAATTATTGTTGTTTATAAAGCTTGAGCTAAATAAGTATAGTTGGTGGACTGACTATGTCAAAAAGCAGGGAAAATATGAGAGCGAAGAATGATTGTCTCAATTCTTTGATCCAAATACATAAAAAATACATCGGTGTTTATACCTGTCTATACTAAATGTAAATCTTACAAATTAATTTGCATAATATTCTACAATTTGCTACACAATATTCTACACTAAATGTAGTATATTGAATATCTCACCATATATTCTACAACTAATGCTACACAATATTCTCGCTAAATTTAGTTCTTTCATCTACAACTTCTTTCTTGGAATGACAGTCCACTTCAATATGTTTGGTTCTTTCATGATAAAGCTGGTTTATAGCCAGTCCCGAATGGCACTTGTGCTGTCAGCGTGGGAGAGTAAGACTAGATTGGGAAATCCAATTTCCGCTAGTAAACCATGAAGACAAATAGATCTCGGAGAATGGCTTAGTGAATATTGCTTGATATTCGAGACTCGTTGAAGATTTTGAAACACAATCTTGCTCTTTGAAGATATCAAGGAAACTCGATAAACATGCACCAACCTATGGCGGAGCAACGCTAATAGGGACAACGAGTTCAATCGAGAATCACTAAATGCATTAAGCCAGTGGGAGAACCATTAGAAAAGAATAATTCACGAGTAGATATTCTGAGAGATATCGAATGATGCGATGAATAACACCAAATAGATGATGGGGAGCCTCATAAATTGACTAACCAGTTGAACGGCCCAAAAGAGATATCAGGTTGAGTAATAGTAAGATAATTTAGGTTCCCAACTAATTGTCATTTAAAAAGTTGGATGGAAAAGATCTCCTTCGGAGACGATACTTTACATTCAATTCGATGAAGTATACATGGAGGAAGATTCTTGAGAGACTAGCAAAGCAATCGAGTCTCAAGTATATTTGTTTTGGTTTAAGAACACCTAAAGAATCATAATGAACTTCCAACCCAAAGTATGTAAGACTACCAAGATCTTTCGTATGAAAGAATCCTTGATTCTTCTTGGAGGTTAGCGATTAATGAAGGATCAATTCTTTGTGATAATAATATCTACATATACCAAAAGAAGAATACAACAAGTAGATGTACCCAGGAGGAACAAAGGGTGAGTCATATTTACTCTGTTTAAAATAGAAGTGAAGCAAAGTAGACCAAAACATGTCAAACCAAGATTTAGGAGCTTGTTTTAATTCATACAAATAACGCTTGACTTGCAAACATCTAAAGTAGGATGAAAATAAATCAGGTGGAGGTTTCATATAAATACCTTCTTTGAGATCACCTTGGAGAAAAACATTTTTACATCCATTTGGCGAAGAGGCTAGTTTTTGTGATGCAACTATGACAATAATAGTCAGCATGATAATCATTTCCTGCACTACCGAGTGTAAAAGTCTTAGCATAATCCACACTATACTCTTGTTTGTTATCAAGGACCACCCGATCGAGCTTTGTACCAATCAAGAGTTTCCGCCAAAAGGAATGAAGTTTAGACAAAAAAAACCTACGTACATTCAATTTGAAGACATTTGAAGGACACGGAACAATATCCCATGTGTCATTTTCTTTAAGAGCCAAAAGTTCTTCCTTAATTATTTTTACGCTAACATTCAAACTTGGAGGCTTGTGAGTAATCTGTTGGAATAGAGATGATGGATAAAGTAAACGGAAAAGAAAAACCATACCGATTCTGATACGAGATACTCACGGTAGATCGAAGGCTTAAGAGGAGCGAGGCCTTAGAAGAAATTTCAGATTCTTGTTAAGGAGCAATCTCGGTGGCAATCAATTTGAATGGGGTAAGTTCAGTCAATGTCATTCACAAATCTAGGTTTTGAGCTATGAAGAAGATGACAAATCTTCAAAAGTAGGAAGAGGAGAAACAAAAAGATGACTCAACATGAGTAGGAAATAAATGCGATTTTCAAAGAAAACAACATTTCTAGAAACACGAAATTTGTTAGAACTTGGATCATAGCAAATAAAATCTTTTGTGAAGTACGCAACGAAAAGCACGTTTAATTATGTTGAACGAAGTTTATTGCGTTAAGAAGTAGACGGATCTCACAAAACAAACACAACCAAATGTATAAAAATTATGAGTTGGTCCTTATTCTTAGAAGCACCGAATAATAAGCCAAAGTTAGATGTAATATCATTACCTTATAGCTCAGTTGAAAAGGTTGACCTGGAGTCCTTTGTTGTACCATTTCGGGAGTAAGGAAATTGTTTATGTTTGTTGGAGTAGCAAATTGGTTGTTAGTTTAGATTAAAGATGGTGTCAGAAGTGGAACCATTTATCTCATCTTAAAAAACATTGATCCTATGATTTTGAGGATGTGTGGGGCACTACGATAATATGCCGTCATTGTTTACAATAATTGCAGACCATATTCTTTGCAACTGTAGCATTGAGTTTTACTCATATCCCTATCCTTTCCTCTTTCTTGAGCAGCAAATGCAACAGTGTGAACATTTTCTTGCTTGAAAGCATTTTGTATGAGAAGACGTTGCTCTTCACAAAGTAATTCCCTAAAACAAAACATCCAAGGAGGGAGAAGGGTGACGATTCATCAAGTTAGAGCATACACTCTCAAAATCATATCGCAATTTCATCAAAAATTGGTCGACGCTTCTCATAAAAATTTGCTTGAAGTATAAAGAGATTCCACATGTATTTTAGTATAAACAATATTGATAGAATTCAGCCTATAAGTTACGAAATACGAAAAATATCAAGAGAAAGACCTCGCTTGAGAATAGTTAGCATAATATCTGAGGAGAAAGATGCGCTTGAGAATAGTTAGCAATTTCATGCTCTAGATGAAAGCATCTTTTGCTATTTAGTTGTAAACCTTTTGTAAATATTCTCCACATTGCCTTTGCGAGTCTTGTAAGCTGATATTAAGGACAATAAGAGTGTCAATTGACACAAAATCCGTGTCATCACCTGAGCATCTTTGACCTTCCACGGCCTAACTTTGTAGGAGCAGGATCATGTCCATCTATATAGCGCCATAATTATTTTCTAGTGACAAATAGTTGAAATTGAAATTTTCAAGTAGAATATTTTCTTTTTCTAGTGAAACCAACCTTGAATGACTCAAATTGACGTGAAGTCATGTTTTGAATAACAAAATAAAAAACATAATGATACGAAAAAATAGCTAGAAGAACCATGACCAAGAGCCCTAAGTATTTAGAACTTACTATTGACGAACAATCAAGAAAACAAAAGGTTTCAAAAATATTGAAATGCAAATCAAGGACTCTTTGAACAAAGAGAAAATATAATACCATGACAAAAACATAGTAAACATGAGAGAAATTGAGAAGAATGAAAAAATTGAAAGAAATAAGAAATTTCTTTTTAAAAAAACTTAATAATATTATTATCTTATTATAAAATTACAATAATATAAAATTTATAAATTAATTTGTATAATACTTTACAACTAATGCTACACAATATTCTATACTAAGCAGTATCTCTTATATATATTCTATAACCCAATGCTACCTGATATTCCACGCTAAATGTAGTATCTAGAATATATCGTATATATTTATACCATATCGAGTATAGTAATGTATATCCTACAGATATTCTACGATTTGTCCATTATGCTAATAAATTTGAGTGTCTAAGTTAGATTCCTTCTTGAGCCTAAATCACTTCATGTATTGTTGTGGATTGACGTCTTTTGTAAACTGTGAAGACCTAATAAAACATGTTATGGGGAGGCCCATTAGGTCAAGGAATGATGCCTATATGTACCCTCTCATCTTCTTAACCTCAGATAGCGCCCCAGTTCTATCTGTTTGGTAGGAGGAAAATGAGAATAAGACGTCGCGGAGCATTCTATACTTCTAGAACGCGCTTGTGCATTGATAAGCAGAAACCACTTTACAATTATGCGTCTTATCTAATATTAAATGGTGTTCTTGATCTATGTAATAATCTTAGCTTTTTATGATTAACACAAGTATAACCTGGAAATCCTATATAAGGAGTGTTGCTATCTTATTTCATCATTAATTTAATATGATTTATCTTTCTTCCTTTTTCGCTTTATATGCTATCGGAGAACGTTCGGTACATGAGAAGGTGCCCAGTTTTCGCCTTCGCAGAGGGCCTATGGTCGTGCGATTACAATTCAATTTTCAACATGTGCACCATCCGCCTCTCAGCTGAGATTCTCTTTTTTTTATGCATTGTCAGCAGTCTTGTCGCACGCTTGGTATTTGACAAACACTTCCTATCTAAGTCATCAAATCTATTGATTGACGCACTAAAAATTTCATTTTGTTGAGTCGAATACAAAAATGTAAATTGTTGCTAAATTTCTATTCACGCGACCTCGGGTTTTTTCAATGGTGAGTAGGCGTATTCAAAGTGTGATTGGTGGGTGCACACCACGTGTGTGAACTACATCATTGATAGAAAACCTGGTATTTAGTAGGAGTAGGATAAAGAGGCAGTCCTTAAACATCCCCCACGGATGATCTTCGAATCTGTGGAGGCGGGGTTTGGGCCGATTGATCGTATAGGATTTTCGGTTAAAAAAGAAATTGGTCTTGTATGTTTACATTCAACCAAGAGCTCACGGTTGCATCATTGCAGCCTCCCACATGCGTGAATTTAGCTAAAGGTCAATTCAGCTGACTGTCCAGAGTGTACTTAATCGTCCCATGACCAGGTCGGTGACATGTTAAGTTAGCGACATTTCTCACAGTCATGGAGTTATCGGTAACACATCACATTGTTCGAGATAACAATACCCGATGTAAGGTGCTTCTTATGAGTTTTTGACGTTTTGATTCCATGTTTGAGTTAATACTTAATTCTATCAGATTTGTCATGAGATTCAAGAATCAGGCATATGCATGGCAACCATGAATAGTATGATCTATATACTCAAATTGAGTCGGTAGAATGTATCTAGATTCTTTGTTATTTCTAAGTTAATTGTACGGGGTTTTGGTAATGATTGTTGTATCATGATTAAAATCGATAATTTAGAAATTTCATAATTTCATGTGATAACTCCTATATGAGTCGACTTGTATTCATCACAAATTCGCTCCATGCTATTTCTTTTCTTTATTGCATACAATAGAAGTGGTTTGTGTATGTAAATATTTTCCTAAGATTATTCCTCTCATTTATTTATTTTAAGGATGGTAGTGGGAGATACGGATTTTTATATGCTAATGAATATGGTAGCTACGGGGAACAACCTATTTTTTTTTCTTTAAAGGAGTATCACACATGATTAGTCTGATGGTGTCTGGTGGTGCAACAAACTAATCGAGACTTGTTCTTTCAATTTCCCTTCTCTTTAGCGAGTTTGCGAGATAATATTCTAAAATTATCATAAGCATAATTTTATGTTTTTAGAAATTATTTTGCAGTAACTAGTAAAGTCATTGCCATGTGACTTTGGAAGGTCACGGGTTCAAGTTAATAGAGCTTGACATCTTCACAGAAATGCAAGGTAAGAGCTGCGTACAATGAGAGCCTTGTGGTCCGGCCCTTCCGGATCCGCGCATAGCGGGAGCTGGTCTGCCAAGGCTGCCCTTTTTAAAAAAATATTTTGCAAGTAGTTAAAATTACTTCAATAATTACTCCTTTTTTCTTTTTCACTTTTGGTTGGATGGGGTGGGTGTGTTTTGTTGAGACATCACTTCCACTCCAGTGAAAACAGTTGACTTGGTAAATTATGATTGCATCATGCTTAGTAATATTTCGGTTCATAAATGAGAATTTTCTTACCTTATAGAAAGGAATGTATGAGCTCCATTTCTTTCCCCCATCTAAACATGAATTATGTTTACATTGGTTGAATGATTAGACATGACATGGTACAGTTTGCAACTTATTGGAACATGGCCTTAGATAGGAGGGTTGTGGAGGACTGAATCGAGGTAGTAGATTAGCGAGGAGTGGTGTTATTTCGCAAAATCCGCTCGTACTAGTAGTGTATTAATTACTCCTATAATCTTGTACGTGGATTTCTGATATTTTCTATTGTTTCTTGAACCTTGTGTATTGTAGTATTTTTACTTCAAATGGTGTTTGAAATGTTTTGTTTCATTCATTATTTTCTTTCTTAGTTGCTTTGATTTATATCCTTGGGCGATGGTCTATCAGAAACAACCTCTCTGCCTCACAATGGAGGTAAGGTTTCAACGTATACTCTACCTTCCCGAGATACCACTTTGTGTGATTATCTTGTGGGTATATCTTGTTGTTGTTGTTGTTAGTTGAATGTTGGCATATCTTAAAAGTTCATTTTACATTATTAATACCCAAGTCCTATGTGTGTAGGTGAGCAGTTCTGGCTCGGGTGCACTAGTCGCCCCGTGTTATGGGGTTAATCTGGAGAGGTAAGCGCATTGGGTTGTGTCTAGTATCTATGGAAGCCTTATCAAAAAAGCAGAACTTTCATGAGAAAGTTCTCTTTATAGCACGAATAAGTGCATGTACAATCTCCTTCTCATCTTTCTTCCCGAGTTCTATATGATCATCTTTTTCCCGATCTGGTTTGCATTGCTAGTTGTACTAGATTTCTTATTTGTTTCTCCAAATTGTCCCATAATGGGCTCACATGAAAAGAAACATTGACGACGGTAAGAAAAGTTGCAATATCTAGAAATGGTAGTGCATGCATGCTTTTTCCTGAACAAATGAAAAATGCAATTTAAACTCACACCCCCTCATCAAACCACCACCTTTATGAAAAAGGGGGACTTGGCTATCTGTCAATACATCTCAATAACAATTGCTCATATTTTGACCAAATTTCTTTAGGATGTTGCATGAGTTATATCATTCTCTCAACAAGGACTCGAGCAATACTGTATTCTCACGGCCAAGTGGTGTAATTTCAGTGCGCGCCGTCAACTTGGTTAACACGGTGGTATAGTGACCTCCAGAAGAGGTGTTGCATCTCATTACTTTGCTCTTGCTATGATTAATATTCTGATTTATAGTGCCAATATCATTTTGAAGAGCCATAGAAATTTGATGATTAGCTTCTCTGATGTACTTGTGAGGCTCCATTATATAGTGTTCTATAACCTACTCAAAATGATGTAGTACTCTGCAATTACGGCAATTAGGTGTCGGAAAAGTTATTAGCGTCTTGATGAAATCTTCGAGACTCGGTAGTCGCTTATGTTATGGGAGCAACTAATGAGAAAGCAACAACGAAAGAGCACGGTATGTGGGAAGCCCTCAAGGGGGAAGAAAACACAAGACCTCTTGCTTTGTCTATTGCGAGGCGACAAATTTAGGAAATTGATCTTATTGGTGCAATTTCCTTCATTCATTCTGACATGGTGCTTTTGTTACCAAACTTGTGTTTCATTCTTTGAGTACATACAGCATGGACCATGTGCGTTCTATTGTACATGTAGACTATGGTATCATTAAGTCTCGAATCTTTGGCCAAGTAAATTATTATAGATGTAATGTGACTTCTCTGGCCCATTTATTCTACTCTTCGGTTGGCATTTGCGTATAGCTTCCTCCTCCATTCTCTACGAGACGGTTTGTAATAGTTTCTATGTCTGGATCATTTTATGCGTCAGAGGCGGAGGAACGAGAAAGCAGTCCCAGTGGAATGAGTGTGGTTAGGATGCCCCGATGGATGTCTCATCGGTGATGCAGTTGGCAAGTCAATGGTAGAAATTTGCCAGTCTGTGCAGTGTATATTGTTTGTGAGTTAATAACTATTCAATGTCTTATTTATGCAATAGGAATCACTTTATGCTTATACAACAAATAAATGTAACATTCTTGTGAACAAATTATTGAATTTACCTGCGACCACGGTGGTTTTTAGTTATAATAGTTCGGCATATTTCTTTTGTTGCTATGAGTAAGTTGTTTGTGGCCGGCTTCCTTCTGGAAATAAAGCATGAGTAGACAACCAAGAAAAACAAGTCCGATTGCATAAGCTTGCTAAAGAGATGTGAAAACTTCAAATACTCATCGACAAAACCAACTCGCGTGGTTATGCAAGGCGTATATCATTCCCTTCGCATTAAGGTTTCTTTCCTAGTTTTAGCAAATGTCGGCCTTCTTCTCTTCGGGGCAATGCATTTGAGCTTCTTTGTGATTTACTTGGTGACCAATATTGGACGGTGGCTTTTGGAACTTGTATTGTTGTTTTCATGGAAAGTCTTTGGCTATTAATTACCGCTTAAATGATAGTATAAGTATTGGGATTATATATTCATAGAATGCGGTACAAGGGAAAAGTGCTCACACTAGGTAGCGAGATGAGACATTCTAGACTCTCAGTCTTGCTTTATATAACGATGTTTGATTGGAATCTTTAAATGTCATTCCCCTTTAGAGTATGGGAAAAAATGGAATATTAAAAGTAAACGATTCAATAATAAAGAACGGCGTCAAACTTATGGAATGAAACTTGATAGAAAAGAGTTTCATTTACACGAGCGACATGAAAGCCTTTTGGTTTTTAAGTAGCGGAGTCTAACACAAACACTGAGGAAGTAGAGAACTACTTTAGAAGTAGTCCAAGAATATCCTCGGAAAAGACATCAAAATATCTTATTTATTGGTTCACCAAATGCATGCAACTTATATGGAAACAAAATGTTGGTTGACTATTCTTTCATTTAGTCTTTTTCAGCTAGATTTCACTTTATTTTTGTTTTCCGGCGAGTTTCTCCTACGGGGCACTCTCAAGTTTAAACTTTTTCCATTTAGAGTAAACTGAGAATCCAACACGAGGCGTCCGTTGGTTAATGTGAATTTTAAGTGTCCGATTTGAAAATTTTCAATTATTTTGTTGCTCATTTGGTGCCAGGACTCAAAGATTTGCTGTATTAGAGCCGCCCTACCAACAATGTTAATCTTAACGGCCATTGACCATATTATATTTAGTTGCGAATACATGAAACTAACGAGACCTACGTGGAAGTTTTCTTTAATCTTCTCAATTGAAAGGATGAAAGAAAAAACTCTTGATTTCAACCCGTTTCTTGTTTCACGAGATCGCGGGTACTTGGAGATCAAACATTTTACGCCAATTGCAAACAAATCCGAGTGGGAAATTTAATCAAACACATCCTAGCGTGTGATGAAATTGCAATTTGGCATTGGTACTCATGAGTGCATTCCTGAAACTAATGCCTCAATCTTCTCATCTTCTTGGCCAGAGCATTAACGGTATAAAGCACCCATTATTCTTCCTTAACTCCCCGCCACGGTCACCTCCAAAACGCCGTCTCCTCTCCCCGTACTTTTTAGAAATTCCCTATTACTTTGAATTTTCATCTTATCAGCCTTTGTTGTGAAGATTGTACATCAAACTCATGTCCTTTCGGGAATTTGAATCCTGCTTGAAGGTCATGCTCATTCACCCTTCTTTGTCTTGTAGTCAAAGCTTCACCTCCCACACGTGATATCATTGCACATTGGAAAAAGCGCAATCATGTTCTTTATCTCCTCAATCACCATGTACCCGTCTTTGTAAATTATGGACTTCTTCTTTGAAATTCTTGGTAGTAGATGTCTATAGCCGCGTTTTCCATTGCCATCGAATACATCAGCTCTGATGCCAATTTTGTGTGTAGTCGACTAAGCACAGTGCATGTATTACCTAGCAATGGAAGAATAGCTTACGAGCAGGTTAAACGATAATGAAATAAAGAGAGTTTAGAGAAGAGGGAGAGAGTTTATTTCATTTCAATGAATAAGAGATACAACTACTTTCCCAATTAATAGATGCTTCAATTTGCCCTAACTAATTATTTACAATACATTTGATATTTAACAGGTTTCATACATTAAAAAGAAAGAAAGAAAGTAAAAAAAGAAAAATGCGATCATAAGTCAACGTACCTTTGGTCCGTTTTGCTTTACAACCGGATAGAACAAGAAATATTCTCTTCTATACTAAGATACTTCTTATCACGAAGAGAGCATGGAGTTCAGAAACAGAACAATAAATGTTCAGACAGAATTGAAGTTAAATCGCACCTTAGACAAATCAGATAAATCGAGCTAGAACTGCAAATATCTTCCATTAATTACTTCGTACATGTCACGGATAGCTCTGTAGTTTTAAAAGAAATATTTTGACACTGAAATATCTTTCTTTTACCATACTAGCTACACAAAATATTGGTACTAGTGCACACGACAATAGGTATTTTCTCACGAGGGTTGTTGCCTCTTTAAGTGTTCAGCATATTCTTAACTATATCAAACAGCCTAAGCAGGCTTCTCATAGGTATTTGCGTCTCTAAATCTACAATAGCACTACGAATCATTAAAATACATCGGATCGCACAAAGAGGTGGGTATTGTCAGACTTGTATTATAAACTTACGTGATTGGGCGATCCGGCATTCATATTGATATTGAACTATGCCATTGGTACATCAAAGGTAGAAAGCGAATCTCGGCATTCCCAATGAACCAAAAGTATTTGAAATAAAGCTGGCACATGAATGGTATCTTAAGAGTTGAACATTTATAAAGTGAATGTGGTAGCCATTATATGCGTAAGTTAAGCCATTTTGATTATAGAGGATGTAGAAATCGTGAGTTTCTAAAATTAATTTTTTTTGCCCCAATCAACATCTTAGTCATTGATCCATTTAGTTTCCAAATATATTTTAATTATGGTTACTTGCTCTCAATAGTAGTTTACCATGATATGTATAGTCCTTTGATGGCATTCACCATAATGTACCTACGGCTTTAGGCGCAAAACAAACAACAGTTGATCAAAACAAGCGATTGTCGCGATAACAAAAAGCTAAGACACAAAATAGCTCAAACATAGCTGATTAGTCTCCCTCTTAGATCTCTCTCTCCCAGGTACATTTTAGGTAAAAGAGAGGGAAAGGATGGAATATCACCACTACAATTAGAATCTGATAAAGCCAATGACCTGGCAGAGATGGGAATTCATAAATGCAACCTTTTACATTTCTTTTTTTATTTTGGAGACACTTAAGAAAATAATAACATATCAAAATTTTGGATGGAGAAAAAAATTGGATGATGTACTTTGAGATTGTGTTTCATAAGAAATAGGATTTGACCTGGTGGGCGAATAACGGAAATCACCAAGCCAAAGGCACGATAGTACATTTTGGATTGTTAACTCTTCAATCCATATTGGTTAGTGTAAGGATGAATATTAAATACACATGTTTCTTGGAAATTTCTTCAATAATGTCGAGGATGCGTACCAAATCCTTCAAAAATAGTGTATTTTGAAGGATCAGGCTCTCAGAGTGCAACAACATTTTGGAGAGTGAAACCTTTATAGATTCTCATCTGCATCTCATCCTACCTGATTTGTCACGCCATCTATATACGAAAATGACACAAAGTTGCCCATCGCATTTAATCTTTATTATTTACTCTAAGGGTCCTTGTCGGCTACTTCAAAGTTTTATGCACGAAAAATACATTAGTGAAATTTCTAAGGCTATAGAGGCTGTATCTTCTCGCTTCCACTTTTCGATAGTTAGGTCCAACTTACTACGAAACACCATTCCTAAAGGTAGTCTAGATGCATTCCTCTAACCGATCGAGGCAGAAAAGTTACAACAACAACATTCCCAGTATAATCACACAAAGTGGGCTTTTTACATTTTCTCTTTTTTCCTTTTCAACACACTTAAAAATAATAATATATCAAAACTTTGGATGGCGAAAAAAATAAGATGATATATTTTGAGATTGTGTTCATAAATGGGATTTGACCACCATAGGCCAAATACAAAGGAAATGACCAAGCCAAAGGCACGATATTTACATTTTGGATTGTTAACTCTTTAATCCATATTGGTTAGTGTAAGGATGGATATTCTCGGCTTTGTTGCTTGGACTCTTCAATAATGTCGAGGTGCGTGCCAAATCCTCACGTAGTGTATTTTTGGAGGATCAGGCACCAAGGTGCAACAATATTTTCGAAATCCAGGAGCAACATAGATTCTGTCTACACCTCATCCTACCAGGTTTGTGCCATCTAGATGTTACAGCCCAAAGTTGCCCTTCCTGTTTAATCTTTATTATTTACTCTAAGGGTCACTTGTCATACTGCTTCAAAGTTTTGTGCCGGAAAATAGCATTAGTGAAATTTCTAAGGCTATAGAGGCACAACCATCTTCTCGCGCTTCCACTTTTTCGGTAGTTAAGCCCAACTTGATGCAATGAAATATACTACTGCAGAAACACCATTTCTTAAGGCGAGTCTTGATGCTTTCCTCTAACCGATCGGGCGAAGAGTCCACGCAAACAACATTCCCGGTACAATCACACAAAGTGGGGTTTGAAGTACTCTACCTCGAAGAAGTTGTTACGATAGACGCTTGGCTTAAAAGATAAACAAATCAAAGCAATTCAAAAAAGAAAATAACGGATGAAACAACACACGTGAACATCATTTGAAGTAAAAATAATATGATACAAAGTTGAAGAAGCATTAAATAATATCGGATGAAGCATTAGCTAATGAAGAAATAAAAAATTAGGGAGTTAATTTTCACTTCCCAATAACAAAACCAATAGTCGGCTTCCCGGGTGAGAAATTCCATGGTGAACAATATGGACGAAGAACCACCATCTTTGATGCTAAAATCAAGCGCAATGATAAAATACTACTACATCTTCATGGTGTTTACTGTTTTGTTTCATCGCTTTTATCCTTTTCCCTGCATTAAAAAGTTTTCAGAACATTGTGACTAAAACTCTATAAAAGCATTACTTTGAAGCTATTATCACAAAAAGGAATCAAATTGTTGTCAAATCATTAAGAATTACAGAAATTGGAGTTGAACAAGAAGGCCTTCTTAGATTCTAGAATTGAAGTTTCTACCTTAAAAAATCGTTTGGAAAAAGGGATTAGGGTGTGAGAGAAGGGAAAAAATAAAAGAAGGTAACTCACAAGTTACAACTCCAGTTCGGGCCGGGAGATTAGTGCACGTATGGGAATTTGGAAATCGATGGGAATTTTGAAATTTGTGTTTGAATTCCTCCATGAACTAGTTGTCTTTCCTCCCATTGTCCCAAAAAGATTTTTCAATTTTAATTTTTATGAAAAGGTCTATTTGCCCCCGATAAGTTTGATTACAATCATCCATTCACACTTAAACTAGTTTTTTTTCTTTATATTTTTACCCTTTCCTTTTAAATTTAGTTTTTTCATCAATGTAATAGTAATTAGTATTAATGACAATTATTTCTTAATAATTATAATAATAATAATATTCTTAATTTTTAGAAAAGAAAGAATCTATGTTTGGGGTTGCTATCAAGAGGTATTTTTATTTTTGATTTAATTCATATGCATTGATACTTTTTCCATCTTAAATTATTTGTCGTGATTTTAAAAATAGTTATCTCAAATTATTTTTTTTATTTTTTTTGTTTTTTTAATTATGTGTTTATTTTTGTATTTTAATTAATGTTAAAGTTTTTTTTTGAAAACTAATATTTAATGAGAAGAGATTATAGCTTACGACATAAATGAGGGTAAACTAGTAATAGAGAAAAACTTCTCAATTAATGTTAACTAACGAAGGTAACAGAAAGAAAAGAAGCACAAGACAATTTGAAATGAAACATTCTTTTTTAAAATAATAGACTATTAATTTTATATTTATCGTAGACTATTATTTTCCCAATCAATTTTTTAACTTTTCTAAAATAAATAATATATTTTTTATATTGTTGAAAAATGACCCTTTTTAAATATTTTTAATTGATTTTTAAAATTACTCTTGTCTAAAAGATGTTGAACAAATTTTTAAAAAATCTTTTAAAACTTTTTTATTTTTTTATGTGTATATTAAAGACATATTTTAATAAAATAATTTATTTGATTAAAATTATTAAGTGACTTTTAAGGGTATTAGAATTTTAAAAATTACTTTAAAAAATAAGAAAATGTGCATACACAATTTTAGAGTGCATTTGGTATGAGAAAAATAGTTTCTTGAGAGTTTTAAAAAAATGTCATATTTAATTGTATAAAATATTTTTTTTAGTTTTTTTATATTTTTTAAAAACAAATTTCCTAAAATGAAAAATTAGTCCCCAGTGAAAGTAGGAAAAATAAGTTTTATAAGGAATATTCCAGAGTTAAATTTAATAAGCCCCGATTAAGTACAATATACCCACCCTTACCTTCGAATCCCAGCTTTCTTTTTCATCCCATCTAAATCCCGTATTATTTACTAGAATTTTTTTCTTTGACCATAATGACCAATATATGATGTATTGCCTATTCCCATTATAAAATATAAAATTGGACATTTTTGCCCTTTTTTGCCAAATAAATTCTATAATCAATTTATATTTATTAGTTATTTTTAATGGCAAGAAATTTTTCAATACGTGGAGAATGAATAAATTTATAGTGGATCCTATATCTACAAATACGATTTATGAATATCCCAATATCTTTGTATGCGTGTGTATATGTATATATATAGAGGATTATATATCTACAAATACGGCTATATAATATCCGCGTGCACACACATATATATATATATTCTCATGTAGGTTTTTCATACATACACAAATTTATAGCAGATCTCACATCTACAAATAGGGTTATAGAATTTTTCCGACATTCTCATAGTCCTATTTACACTGATTTGATAAATTGTGAATCATTACTTATATTGTTATTGACCTCCTAATTAAGTAGTTTTATTAATTATTATGTTTAAATAAATTTAAACTACATATTTAAATAATTTTTAAAATATAGCTTGAAATATTTTAATACTTGGCGATTAGAACTCAAAAATACTTTAGCCATGGTAGCAGACATCAACACTATAAAAATCATAAAAAGTCATATAGTTCATAAGTGTCAACTCTATTTAACAACAACTAAGAGTCACACATTAATGTTGTAGTGTGCGTCTTTATATTACGCTAATTTGACAACTTGTGAATTATTGCTTATATTTATTATTAAATATCAATTTTCATTATTACTCATTAATATATTTTTATAAATTAATACAAATTAAAAATTCCAAAATTTAAATTAAATCAATATTTTAAAAATATCATTTAAAAATATGTCATGATAGTCAAAAATTCAAAGTAAACATGATAAAACATCATCATATTGTAGAAATCATAAAAATCATAGTTCATGAGTATCAATCTGATTAGCTGACAATCCAAGAGTCATATATTAATATTGTAGTCTTGTGGCGCTATTTGCAATTTTATTATGTAGGAGACATACCAAATCATACCTTGTGTGAGAGCATCGGATTTATTGACAAATGGGGTGAGTAGATTTCACTTTCATGCAATAGAAAATTCAAACTCTTTTTCTCACGCTAGTTTCCTTCTCCTATATCTTCTTTTTAACTATTATGGAATTGAGCAAATATTTTTTATGAGTAATCAATCATTATTTTGTCTTTTTATTTTTATTTTTATATTTATTAATTTGAAAAGAAAAAAATGAGGTATGTGAAAATTGAAGAATTGTAAACTTGAATGTGAAATTGAGAATATTTAGATAAATTTTTCTTAGATGTCAACTGCGAGTTTATTATGCAAAAAGTACTTACTTTTTTGTTACATAAAAAGTCATCTTAATTTAAAATTTATTACACAAAAATTATTTTTATTTTATTTTTTATCACATAAAAATAATTTAGCTTTAAAATTTATCACACAAAATTTATTTTATTTATTTTTAAAAAGGTGTTTGTAAATTTGCTATATAAATGAGTGTAGTAGTAAGAAAAAATAGTCAAATTATATTTTATTTAATATTAATAATGGTGTGTAAAAATGATTATAAAAAAAATCAAACTAAGAAAAATAAATGTGATATTGTACATCTCCTTGAACCTTGTTCCCTACATGACACGATCAATTGATCGAGGCACACTCGCCATCTGTTTTCATTTTCAAATCTTTAATAGCCATGAAAACATTGTTCAACTCTTTGGCCAATGGCCAAGCCAAAAGCTCTGCCCATCTCTCTATCATCCAAGGGATGGAAGGGCAAAGAATTAGATAGAGATGAAATTGGGGGCTGAGTTGATTTTTTATTTCATTTTTGTTTTGGACTCCACAAGAATTTGTCTTTTGTGTTATGAAGCAAAATATTAAAGGATGTTTCTAAATTCAAATGAAATTTATTTTTTGTTAACTTGTCAATATTGAATAACTTATAAGTAACAATTTTTTTAATTTTTTTAATTTTTTTATCTTTTTTGATTTTTTTAATATTTTTAATTTTTGAAAATTTAAAAAAAAAAATTGTGTGAATAATTTTAGAACTGAATGATTTTATTAATAAAAAAAATAAATTAAATTTTATGTGATAATTGAAATTTAAATGATGAACTTTATTCAAACATATTTTAAAGAATTATGATCTATGTATAACAAATTAATTTTAAATATTTAATTCTATTTTTAAATATTATAATTGTTTAAAAAAATATTTTAAGCCAAAATAAAATGACATGATGGGTCTCCATTATAAAGTCAATTAAATAATTTATTACATAATTAATAATAGTGTGTTTCATCCAATATAATAATTATAGTTGCACTAATTTTCAAAATTTAAAAAATAATATAAGCATTAGTTTTATTTTTAAGAAAATGATTAATATAATTTTTTTAACCTTTATGATCAAATTATAGACACAAAATTATAATCATTTTAATATATACTTTGTAATTCCATTTATCATCCAAAATATTACAAAGTCACAAAATTCTTTACAATTAAAAGGTAATGTCTCTTATATAATATTTAAATAAAATTAAAGTTTTTTTCTTTTTTGCTAAGAGAGCAGTTAAAAATTAAGTGACGCTTTTTTATTTATAAAGAATCTAATTGATTCAAGAAATTGTCCACTTCAAATGCCTAAATATTTCGCAATTACTTAATATTTTAAATTTATTAATTACAGTCAAATTTCTATTTTGTAATTATTATAGTGAGGTATTATTATATATATTAGCATTTGATATTTACATATAATTTAGCTATTATATATAAAAGTACGCAAAGATCTAGTTTAATGTTTGTGTACCAAAAAGAATATTAAATATTTATTTAATCAATTTAATAAAAAAAATAAGAAATTTTTTTTGTATTTTGGAATTTTTTAAAAAAAAAAAATACCAGTAGCCTTTCCTTGTAAAGTTATGACCATAACTGGTAGACACAATTAATTTTTTTTTTTGGATATTTATACTTGAAATTACCATATGCATGACATTATCAGTGATTATCATAAATATTTTAATTATCTTTATACAAAATATTGTGCACAATATTTGGAAGGTATATATGACTTTGTTATAGAGGGTAATTTTACAAAGAGTATCTTTATTATCTTGAATGTCACTAATAAAATGTTGTTATAGAGAAGTAAAATATAACATGAAAAATCGGTTAAGGAGAAAATTAGGTTGTTACAATGAAATATTATTATTCCCTCATTATTCCTCTTTGTTTCAAAATAAGTTGTATTTTTAACCTTTTGATTTTGTTTTAAAATAAGTGGTGTTTTACGCTAATCAATAAGATATTAATGGCGTTCTTCCAATTTTACCCTTATTTAAACGGAGAGAATTTTATATAACAAAAAATATTAAAGAGTTACATCTTTTTCAAGATATTTATTAAGGGTAAGTAGGTAAATTATAGTTTCCACATCCAGATGAGTAGTTTTCTTAAAGGGTGTGCCTAAGTTAAAAGCACCACTTATTTTGAAACGAGAGGGAGTATAACGAATGAATTCGTTATAACGGGGTTCGGCGTATAATGATATTTTTCTTTATTTACAAAATATAATAAATATATTACAAAACATATCAATTTTTTAAAAAAAAGGCTATTTCCCTTCTCCCTCTCCTCCTCCTCCTTTTTTTTCTTCCTTCTTCATTATTTTTTTTAATTTACTAAATTTTTCTTTATAAATTAAAATCTCAAATTTTGATGATTTAAAAAAAAAAAAAAATTATTTCCCTTCTCCTTCTCCTCCTCCTCCTCTTTATTTCTTCCTTCTTATTTGTTTTTTCAATTTATCAAATTTTCTTTGTAAATTAAAATCTTGAATTTCACAATTGATGAATTTTTGAAGATTCAAAATTAAAATTTGATTTTAAAAAATTAAAATAATTCCGGATTGGGATTAGTTTAAAAAATTTGAGAACATCTAAGGAAGTTTATATCTCAAATTTAGGATGATTTGAAGTAGATTTGATGTGGTTTTGAATAAAATTTTAGATTGAATCTCAAATTGCACTATGAATAATGCTTGAAGCTTCAAAATCTAAACTTGGGTTTGAAAAATTAAAATAATTTTGACATGGGTGTGGTTCCAAAAATTAGAGAACACCTTGAAGAACTTATATCTCAAATTTAGGATGATTTAATGTTGATTTGATGTAGTTATGAATAAAATTGTACGAATTTAAATTTATGTTGTTGTGGTAGTATTAAATATGTATGAAAGTTTTATACAATGTTTGTTGTATATGTATTATATTTTTTAAAATGTAATACAAATGTTATATAAATTTTATATTATTACACATTTCATACCGAACTTGAGTGAATTTTTTAAGCCTTAAGCAAGATATACATATTTTATATTAATTTTATACAGTTTTTATATACAATTTTGAGGGAAAATTTGAAAGCGGGTTGATTTAAAAAAATTAATGTTATATTTTATTTCTTCCAGTTGATTTTATATTTATTAAAAAAAAAGAAAATAGTAAAAAAAATCACAATTTTATATATATATATATATATATATATATATATAAGATCTCGCAACTTTCAAAGTGAACACATTTATATATTTTGGTCGATTAAGTAATAAATAGGTAATTCAGTTGATCACTAATGGGAAAGCTTGGTATAGTTTGATTTACGGATTAAATTATTTTGAAAGTATACCTGAGAAAGGTAGGATAAAATGATTTTAAACTTATTTGGATAAAATGAAATATTCAAGATTAAGAACAAATTTACACTGTCAATCAAATACAAATATATTTTATCTCAAGCTTAATCATGAAATATCGCAGAATAATATAAATTTTATCCCAAATTTAATTCTGAAATATCGCCCATTATCATACCAAACAATCTTCTATTTTTCTTTCCTTGATCTGGATTCTTACTATAAATATAGAAATGTTGTAATCCTTCAGTTCCTATTTTAATTGCTAGGTATACTAAAAATAGCCGTTTTAAAATTCAAGAGATAATTAATCATATTTTTTCAATTCTACCCATAATACTTAAAATCATTCTAAAATGTGAAAAAAATTATTATTATATATTTTCAAAAATTAATAAAATATATTAGTCAAATTATCTCTATTAATTTCCAAATCTTATCGATGGGAGTATATTCTACATTTGAAGTTCCTTAGTTTCAAAAGAGAAAAAGGAAATTTCCTTGGTTTCACATTTCCTAAGGAATGACGGGTGATGACATGACACCGTATTTACATAGATTATCAAAGTGAACAAACATTAAGAGATATTTGTTTTTCCTACTTCATATTTAACATAATGAGTAAAACACAATTAGTTCCTATTTAATTGAAAATTTGTATTTTTCATGAAGTCAAAAGTTCGTAAAATTTGTTCAACATCACTAGACAAAGCATAACAGAGATAGAGAAAAAGATCTTGCATACTACTAATAGTACCCTCAGTTAGCAATGTCATGTTAACGGAGAGCAAAAACAAAAGGACAACAAAAGCTTACACAAGACCACGTTCAATGCAGCATAGTGGGATTTTAGTTTGGTGAAGGTACTATGTCACTCAAAATCACACACTGCAGTATATATATAGAACCTGAAAACCTGCAGTTGCTTGAAAATTGAATAGGGAGGAGGGGGAGGGGGACAGGGACATCTTCCAATCATGTTACACCAGAAACTGCTATCTCTAGCCCCAAACTTACAAGAATAATGAACTAGAACAAGCCAACATAAATGAGCAAATGCAACAGCTCCGAGTACTTATACCTTGGCTCAGGCAAGAGAACCTATAGAGACTCTTCATCATCTTCCAAGGCACTATAAATCAACCTGTAGAATACAGACTCGGTCAAGAAGTGGCTTATTTATAAGAACTTCCGTAACAAAAAGCGGGTTTTTTAGCCAAAATAAAAAGAACAAAAAAGGATGCCTGCTTTGGTACCTTTAGTCCGATCTTAGACAGAGAAATACGGATATGAAGCACTATTAAATTACTTACCAAAATAATGATATGAAGAGGAGAAGGATAATATAGCCTAGTTTGAAAAGCCTTTGTTTCTTTTCCCAATTAAGCAGATTAAAAATCTCTGTCACATCAACAAGGTGCTGCCTTCTCGTGTACCTAGAGCATGAAGCAAACATAAGAAATTTTGTTTGATGAAACACATCAGCAATATTAGAGAAGTTTGACATCTAATTAAATCTCAAGCACTAACAAGTTCCGACAAATAAAATCAATGACTACAAGGATATGAGGCATTTTGAATGCATTTGAAGAGAGGGTAATAGAAGGATGAAAGATCACTGCTTCAGTTTCAGCTTATGATGTAATGTAGATCCTTCAACCACTTAGTATTGGTTATATCTACATTATTTAGCAAATAAGTACCACCTCTTCAGTGGACTTCCATTGCTCTACCAAACAAAGATTCAAGCCAGCATTTAAGACTAACTTTTTTGTCCACCCTAACAAAACTTCAATCTAGTCTTTCCTCTAGATTCATATGGCAAAATGCACTTCCTTTTATCCTTAAACTGTAAACACTAAACTTCCATTGCTCTACCAAACAAAGATTCAAGCCAGCATTTAAGACTAACTTTTTTGTCCAATTTAACAAAACTTCAATCTAGTCTTTCCTCTAGATTCATATGGCAAAATGCACTTCCTTTTATCCTTAAACTGTAAACACTAATAAATATACTAGCAATATTTTCAACGATTTTACCATTTCTTTGGTCAATTTGTAAAAGGCTCAACAGAAACCTTTTTTTAAAGTGAGACAGTTAAATAAACAAAAGAATTATTAACAAAATCAGCCAAGCACATGATATCTTACTAGCTTCATCTCTGAATTAATCTATTTGGTGGTATCAGCAAACCTCTCATTTTCAAACAACAACAAAAAACTTGGTTATATGACTTCTCTATATCTATTTCCCCTGATTGGACCCATCACATTCCAATATTCAATATTTTTAACAAAATAGGGCTTTCTAGAATTAAAGGTTCTCGAAGTCACAACTTCTCGCAAACGCCTGACATAATGTAAGTATGCCAACAACGATATTGTTGATATCACCTATTCTGTAAAGTATATAAATCTTCCATTTCCATCATATTTTTTTCCTAGCTAAGTTTGTACAAATTTCAAGAGTTTGTAGGTTAGGGATGGAAAGAGCTTAGCAGTCATGTGTCTTTTAGGGTAATAAATGGGGGAAGGGTAAGCTTTTGGGGTCATCTCTGGTGTGGGGATAACATTTTGAGACTTACTTTTCCTAACATTTACGTAATCTCGCGCAAAAGGAGATGTTACAATCCAACAAGTGCGGAGGATACAAGATGGAAAAAGCTTGGGATTTGAATTTTAGGAGGAGAGCTTGCAAGATTGGGAAGTGATGGAATTCCAAAGTCTAGTCGAAGTTGTTTCATAAACAAAGAACACTGGCCAGATAATCATGACGATGGAGGTTGGGGGTGGAAATATTTTTCGTTAAATCTTTCTATGAGAAGATTTTAGTGGAAGAGGTTGCATTTCCACATAGATCGATTTGGATTCAAAGGTTCCAGAAATGTGTGTTTCTTCACTTGGTGCCAACAAGAGAGAATTTTGATGGCTGAAAATTTGAGGAAGAGGAAAATTACATATGTTAGTTGGAGGTTTTATGTGCAAGGGATCTGATGAAGACTTTGACCATCTCCTCCTAGATTGTCGAGTAGCGAAGGTTCTGGTGGAAAATTGTGTTTGGAATTTCTTGGGTTATGCTTACACTATGGAAGAGTTGATGTTTAGTTGGAATTGCGGCAGAGGAAAGAGAAGATACATGGGATGGAATGTTGCTCATCTAAGCTTATGTGGGTCATTTGGAGAGAAAATAGGAGAGCTTTTTGAAGATATTGAGATGAACTTTTGTAAAATTGAAGAATAACCTCTTTATCTTTTTTTTTTTTTTGGCATGCGTATGTACCTTTAAATATAGAAGGTTGGGCGTTATTCGTAGAAAAACATATCTTTTTGTAGGTTTTTTACTCTTTTTTTAAAATCAAGGATAGGTTCTTTTACTCTTTGTTGTACTTTCAGATAACGCCTTTTGTGCCCATGCTATTAATAAGATTTATTGCTTTATCAAGAAAAGGAGATTGGGTGTGTCTTTTCAAATCATCTTTTCTCTATGTGATTTTAGAACTATCCATCTTTCTACCACCTTCAATCAACATAACGCCCACACCTATGGAACGATGGATTTGAAGGTTTATGTAGGAATAGCCAACCCATTTCAAGCTACCTTCTTTATTTTACCAATATATGTGCTACTTGGCCCCTCCGTCGAATGTTATAACCTTGTCAATCTAGCTCAAGAACACGTCCACCTTTTAATATCTGCCATTTTTTTTTTGACACTCTTGTTACGTTGGGTACTATAGGCAAATCATCCACTCCCATACGACATCGGGTAGAGACTTCACTACTATTTATAAAACCCGATTTTTACTTTGATAGTACTTCTCAAGAGACTATCACATACATTCCCGTAATGCTCCTCTATTTCCGCTCATCTCACTTGAACTCTATATGCTGCTCCTTCATCGTCATGCTCATTCTCCTGGAACATCGAGTTTAGATATCTAAATTATTTTCATTTAGGCATCATAATCCCCTAATTCACCTTATTTCTTCTTACGAGGGATGAACTTGTGTGCTTGCAAATATATTCTATCTTATTTTTGGCCTATCCTAAACTCGAAAAATATTCTATCTTACTTTTACCTATCCTAAACTCGAAAAATACTCTATCTTACTTTTACCTATCCTAAACTCAAATTCTCTGGAGTGTTTTTCAACATTCAAACTTTTTAGTTATTTCTTGTTAGCTATGTAAATTAACATAATATCATAGAGAAAAAGTCAAAATCATCCTTATTTTTTACTTTAGACCCAAAGTCATCCTCTTCTTTTACATGGAGCACTAATAGTCTTCCATGCAAAGGGAGCGTGAAGCGAAAAAACGACAAGACCCTCGTTCGTTTAAAGCGTGAAGCGAAGCGTTTTCTTCATTGAAGTGAAGCGCAATTTTTTAAAGGAAGACCCAATTAAACCTTCCACAATGACAATTTTAATTTAGGTACATGTGAGGAGACTGGAACAATTTTAAGCATGTCATGAAGAATTGCAAAGGTAGCTTATGAAAATTCAAGAGAGAAGAGAAGTAGCGCTTGTGCTACCTTGGTGTTGCGAGGGTGAAATTGTATGCTATAGAAGGAGTGCCGCAAGAGTAGCACATGGAAAACAAGCTATGAAGTTTCGCAGCTCTTGTGCGCCACCGTTATGCAACAACGGTTCTTCTGTTGCAGTAGAAGTTATGAATGACAATGGCGTACGCAAGGGTGGCACAAGATCACCGGAACCGCGATGACCAAGGGTGGCGCGAAGAAATCCCATCCCCGGTTTCCTAACACTATTTCGCAAGGGGTGGCACGACCTGAACTTTCATGGTTCGATTGGGAATTGATTTTAAATAACCTAGACACCCCATGGGGAAAACAACTCGGACGTGGAGAGCAAGAAAGCAAAGGTGATATTTCATCAAGCTTATTCTTTTCCCTCTCTTTTTCATCATTATTCCTCGTAATATTCATGAATTCTTATTTTCGTATTCAAATCATGAGTAGCTAAATTCTTTAATTCTGAAAGCTATGATAGTTACATGAATGTTGACATATGTATTTGCATTGATGTTTATGTGAATTATCTTATGAGTTTATTCATTTAACCTTGGTCTTAATTCGTTATGTCCACCGACCGCAAAACTTTAATGACTACATATATAGAACAAAATATATTAATATTCATAAATGAGATTGATAAACGAATAGATAAGTCCAACCATAATTATTATTGATTCGATTGAAAAACAAACCCAATTTCTCTCTGACCGTAGAGATTTAGCCTCGTGAAATGTTATCGCCTTATCATAGTTTGACTTGACAATTTAAGTTTAAAAAATAAAAATATTTGTGAATTTTATGATCTTAAACTAAAAATAGAAATTTAATATATATATATATATACATATATATAATAAATTTTAATCTATATACTTCGTAATTTTCGACAAAGGATGCATGGGTTATGCCTCATAGCATCAAGGATGCATTTGAGTTTTAGTAGTTATATGTGTTTTTTTTTTTGCTTTTTGATGCTACTATGTAGCTTTACCTTTACTTGTAATTTTGCATCTTCTTGATGTGTCTATGCCTTTAAATAAAATCAACTATTTCATTAAAAATACGTTATACTTAAGCAACGATTAAAGATAGTATCTTTTGACAGAAAGATCAAGATATGGTGTATAAACTAGGCTACTACGAAAGCAAGGTTCGTGTTAACAATCAATTGACACTCATTAAGCTAGTCTTATATGGTGGTAATTGGGATATAATTGCATCATATCTTTCTTTACACCTGATAAGCTTCATGAGTATAAATAAGTCAGATCTACTGAGATTTGAGGTTGTCATGGTAGTATTAATCATGGTGGAGGGAAAGCGGAATGTTAAGTGGGGAAGAACAAGTGGAGGGATAAAATGGGTTGGGCCGAGGTGACATGCCACGTGACGTCCACCTCTCACCAAAATGTAGTATCATGTGAGATTAAATGTCCACTTGGATAGTTCAAACGAAGGAGGTGTATATTTGAACCATATAACTAATAGCCGATATTTTTATACCAATGGTATAAAAGAGGGTAATATTGATCTTTTTCACATAGTGGAAGGACAAATTTGACCCTTTTTCCTTGTAGTTTAAATATATAAATTTTATTTTAAATTGTTAAGCATATGATCTCGAATTCACATTTGATAAGTTAGATATCAGTTGCCCTTACTTTCCAACACTTCACCTTTTCTGGATGTGGAGTATAACTCAAACTCATTTATAAGTGAGCCCTACTATCTTATTTCAGCATTAATTTAATATGCATTATCTCTCTTCTTTTCCTTGGGGGAGTATTGTTGGAATTTCTATTAAAAAAAACCAAAAATGCAGCTACAAGAATACAATACAAAAATTAATAAATAAGATAAAAAAAATAAAAAAAATAAAAAAAATATATTATTATTTATAAAATGATTTAAATAAATATAGTTGACTGGACATAATCAGATGCATTATATATTGATTTCTTCTGGTCTCGAATCGCTTTCTTCTATTTGGTGTGCCTCGGCGGTATGTAGGCTTTGTTGAAGACCAAATAAAACATGTTAGCGGGAGACCGATTAGATGCTTATAAATCATCTTCTTAAACTCAAGGTAACCACCCCATTCAACTACCCGTTGTGGGGAGAGGAAGATGTATCCCAACATTCCATACTTCGAATGATTTTCTCGCATTGATGAAGGAAATGCCTTACGTGTATGCATCTTATCTAATATCAAATGGTGTTCTTGACCTATGTAATGATCTTACCTTTTATAAATTTACATTTGATATCAAATCTATAACCCTATTCATCAATTATGAAAGATAATTATTTACTAAATTATGAACTTGATTGCGGTTGGAGTTTGCAACCCAAACTCCAATACGTAATTTGAGTTTCGTCTCGTTGTTTATATTTTAATTACAGCGCGTATGAGCATGTTAATGTATCAAATAATATTCAAAGAATCAAATTCAAGTTGGATTTCTAGATTGTGGACTTCTAGGTCCTCTGCAATATTCTATTAATGCATGGTGTCAATGAAAATCGCGCTTGGCCCTTTATTAGTTGCCTTATTCTTTGTGTTATAAAGTTTAAGATCCCGTTGATAAGCTTATTTCTCGAATCCAACATGTTTCTTGAGTTGCCGTTTTTCGTTTAGTCGAGACCACAGGATGGTCCTTTGGGTAAGTACTGAATTAACGAAGTGTTTTGGGAAAATTCTTGTATTTGTATCTTGTTCTTTGTGATCACCATCAATGTTCGATGTACCGAGAAAATCTTTAATCGATGTCATATGTGATCTAGAAACGTAAAGATGCAACACACTTTTGATAGTAAATAACGTAATGAAAGAGTTGTTCCTTGTTTAATTCAAATCAATTTTATATTATTATAATATTTTAATGGTTTCCACTAAATTCATACTTGGTCTCTTGTAATCAATTTTGGCCTTTATGATAAAGCCTCAATTTGTAAAATTGGTATGAGTTTCTACTCTTTTCGATAATCAATGAATTATTTCTACCTACGGGCTTTCCCCTGGAAGATGAATATGTAGTACTTTTAAGGTTATTCCCTATTGTGTGGGACCAATTAACTTTATATATTTTAAATTAATCCTATTTATCTTGTTCCCTTCAAGAACATTGAGCTCTTTGTAGGTTTCTGCTGGCTGTTAATTAAGAAGATTAGCATGCCTGAATTGCCGTAATAAGATCAATTTTGTAAAGGATTACATATTGTATGTGCTCACTGATTTCAAGGGTGTGGCTAGTTAAACGTTTCTTCAACTTGGAATTAGACTTTCATAAAACTAATTCTAACTTTGAAAATTGTGCAAATATTAGAACTTTGTGAGAAATTCCTTAAGCGATGAATTTTGAATTCTTGTGCTATGAAAATTTTAAAAATTCTTAATGGGTAGCTCATCTTGCTTAATCCATAGAGGTTTCTAATTGGCCGAATCTAATATCGAATGGATAAGGATTTGTTCCAAGCTTAGTCTTCTTTGTTAATTTGGGCGTGGAAAATAATTTGTCATGAGCTTTTGGGTAAAGTTCATATCTCTTTGATTGGTGAGTGTTTCTTTGATAAAATTCTTAAGTACCATTTTGGATATTCTAAATTGTCATATTGTTTCTCCATTATGGATCCTGCCCGGAGTGTCCTTGTGTGTAGAAGTTTGTATCTAAAAGGTAATTAGTTTATATATTTAACCTAATATGTGCTTATTATCTAAGACTTCATTTTGCATAAGCCGCCTTAAAAGTTAGTCTTTTGTATGTCATTTAACCTATTTAATAATTAGAATTTAGTTCTAGAAATTAAGTACTCATTGGTGAAGGAGTACAAATTCTTAATATTTTGAGAACATTGAATTGAAGGAGTACAATGATTAAGTACTCATTGGTATACATGTCTTAAAAGGTTATATTATTTATTAAATAAATAAACTATAAAGTCACTATATGTGGCTTTATCCTATATATTTTCTCGTAATGTTAAAATCTTGTTAACTGGATAAATTGATTATGACATGCTTTATTGAAATCTTATTAAGGATTGATGAGAATATAATTTGAGCTATAAGATAGAAGGAATGTGATAAACTATTTGATCCTAGAAATCACATTTAATGTTGTGAATCTATTAGCATACATGTTCTTTCGTATGCTTGGGCACATTTTTTCTTTTTCCTAGGATTGAATTAGTTTTGTAATTTTAAAGTGAATAGTGTGCTCCAAAGCGATATATTTGCTTTGATTTGTGAGGTTTATTCATGTCAGGTTATTTTATTGAATTATTGCATACAATAGCCTACCCAAAGGGGGTTTATTGTGTGTTTTAATTTGATGGAGGTGAAGTCGGAAAATAAATACCTAGTTTATAAATTCATCTTCCCAAATGGAATGAGTTTTCTCGATACTAGAATATTTTCTCATTGCCTTTACCAAAGGGGTAATATTGTGAAGGCTCACTTAGTTGCCCATAATTTCTTTATATCACATTCATCATAATTTTGCTCGGTTAGTGTGAGGCCTTAAAAGAGAATATTTTGGGCTTAGGGGTAAATTTGTCTACCCAAAAGGGATGAATTTTCTATTAATGAATATTTTCATTCCAAAGGGAGCAATATTGTTAAGGCTCATATTAACTTTTCGAGGAAAGTAGTTGTGCTATACTCTAAGACTTTCATAATCATATCATCTTGTCATGTTGGACTCGTTTACCTTGTCTCTCATCGACAACAAGTCACCAATAGAGATTTTTGACTATTCAAAGATGGAACTTAGTCTTGAGTCGCCCTAAAAATTAGTGATATAAATCGCAACATTAGACATTCCTTTGAAAATCTTAGTCTTGAGTCGCCTCAAACTTAGTGATATCAACCGTGCAACATTAGACATCCCTTTGAAAATCTACATGTGTTGAAAGAACTATATTGATGGGAGAAATTATGTCTAACTATTTTTGGTTGAGATAACATTTGTTAGACTTATTTGATATCTTTAGCATTCTCTTAATTGCTATGATGATTTAATATCATAATCCTTGATTTTTGACCATGTTGAAAGGTCAATTATGACTCGATAACCAAAAGTAACATCATGTAGCTTACACAAATTACAATGTCGTACATTTCTTTTTCCAAAATCAATTATGCAAGAGGGGTCAAGTAAGTATTTTTCATCGGATGTCATTAAAGAACTAATTTAATGTGAGTAATGCTCATAAGTGAAAAATAATAAGGTTGAAAATTTAGGGTGTGAATATTTCACGCATTATGGTTTGATAACTTGCATGAATCTTGTCAATGAGGAACAAGGCTGAGGAGTCAAAGTTGATATGGTCACCGATTAATTTTGTTTATCAGACTTTTTGTGCTTGCTATTTAAAAACTCATAATGCTAAACCTTGATGAATTTTCATAATAATGAAATGTTCAATAAATAGTAGATTTTGTAATGTATACGTGATGGGGCTTATTCCTTAAAAATATAATCAGGTGAAAACGTGATATTATTTTATATGTTAATAGACCATTTTACACTGTCATATAACAATTTAAATTCTTGTACTAAATTATAATATTTACAAGATCTTTGTGTTA
Organism: Datura stramonium; assembly: GCA_018107945.1. NCBI lineage: Eukaryota > Viridiplantae > Streptophyta > Magnoliopsida > Solanales > Solanaceae > Datura > Datura stramonium. The sequence continues at coordinate 111,739 of JACEIK010002793.1, read as the reverse complement.
TAAAGTCTTTCGGACAAGAATTTTAGTTTCTAAAGAAATACATTCTATGGATGAAAAAACTTTATTATTGACTTTTCATGTGTTTGTGATTGTCCTTTTAGAACACTTATTTGACAAGAAACATTACTTCCTCCATCCCAATTTATATGATGTAGCTCGACCGGGCACATAGTTTGGAAGAAATATGAGAAGACTTTTGAAACTTATGGTCTAAAACAAGTCATAGATGTTTGTATGACTATAGTCATTCCATTAAGGGTGAAAAAAATAATATTTTAAAAATTAAGTTCTAAATATGAAAATGTGCTCATTTTTTTTCGGGACCTGACTAAAAATGAAAGCAGTGTCATATAAATTGTGATAGAGGGAGTAGTATATATTTTCAAGATCATACTGACATATTGCCAATATGAGAATGTATATGCATTGTGACTTTGGTAAAAGAGCCAATTGAGGTGTTTGTATAAACTAAGATCCCATATATGCTAATTGTGTATCTATGTGATATTGTCTTGAAGTTACTTACAAGCACAAAAGTATATCATAAGCCATACTAAAACTATAAAATGAATATGTCGATTAGTGGGAGTGAATGTTGTGTTAGTTACTCCAATTATTTAGGTTATAATGCTGTAACTTAATATTATAAAGCATGACATTGTGTCATAATTTTATGGTTGATCAAAAGAAGAAATTAGTATTTACTAATGGTTTATTTAATGGACTCTTTTTGAGATCTATAAATATATAAATTCATTATGAAAGATGATGAAAATGTGCATGGTGTTGTTTAGATGATTAAATCATCGTATAACATCTTTTTTTTTGGAAAAAAATTATCCGAGTCCATGAATGTATATTCAAATTAATGCTATTGAGAGTATTAACATATATTGGTTGTATCACATTTCTTGTTGTTTCTTTGGTTTGATTTGATCATCTCGTTGATGTTTTCGTAATAAAATTATTAGTTTACTTGATTCATAACGGAAACACGTTCTTATATGTCTATATATGAAGACTTTCTTTAATGTATTGATAAGTTTGTGCTCAGTAATGTCATGACTCAGTTTACACTCGGGTATGACATGGTATTTAGGATCACAAATGACCCCAAGCAAACCTATGACAAAGAATAATTATGATAAGACTCGATCTACTCAAAAGATAATATCACGCGGAAGCTTCACTAAAGAAATATGCAAATACCGAAATGATAATAAAGCTCGATCAAACACCGGAACCCAACCGAATCACAAATATTGTTCGAAAGCCTTCTAAAAGAATTGATGAGTTGTCAGACAAATCCCTAGCCAACTATAATGTCCGAAAAGTAAACCGAAAATAATATACTAAATGGGAACTTCTACTCACAGTACGAGGACTCACCACCGAACTGAGAATTGCCGAGAGAAGCTTAGCTTTGGTGTTGAGGTCAAGTGGCTCGGTTTCATATCATAAATGATATAGCATATAGAAATATGCTACCGCATTTGAATGTACCGAGTATGGGAGATAAGTAAAACATACATATACGAATACTAGTAAGTCAATTGTAATACCGCAAAATAGATTGAAATCAAAGTCCGGACTCGACCGAGAACCCCGACCGTACTGGATCAAGTGGACTATGACTCGGATCGGGACCGAACTGCATCGGTGGAGAGATTATAACCTACATATAACCACGTGAGCTAGATGTGGAGTTGATGCATACACTCATCGAAGATAGCCCATCGCATTCCTGCCAGGTACAAATGGATGAACCTGCGGTAATCACCGATCGACCTATTCAGCTAATAACCTACGGTGGCACGTATTTTGGGGAATTTGGATGCGTTGAACCTCGACTCACTTGGTGCTGGGCAATTACTCCACTAGGAATCTAATTATATCTAACTATGCTGATAGCTCGAAACCGATGTCCTAAGACTAAGTCGAACTACTTATCCGAAAGTGTTATGAGAGTTTGAGGACTCGAAAGCCGCTTTGATCCAGTGTCGTGACGGTCTAAAGAACAACAACATGCCGATAAATTGATACTACTCGAATATATTTAGTACCGATAATATTACCGAAACTTAACATACTAAAAGCATTGACTTTCCATTCAAGCATATGTACTAACCTTCATAATTCAAGTGGAAATATCATGCTAATACAACATTCATATCTCGAAGTTCTAAATAATGCAAGTTTTATAATAAAATTATGCTAAGGATCAGTAAGAAAAAGCAAACTATATAAATAAAACTAAGACATGAATTTCAACTAAGAATAATTAGGTAAATTTAGAGAATCAACAAGATTTAAAGAATTCCTTTGGGTTTTAATTTAAAACCCTAGTCAGCTCTACTATTGGAATGATGTTTTCTTACATCTAATTGGGGACACAAGCGGATGAAGGAAATTTCGGTGGAGTCTCACATACTCCGATGGAAACCTTGAGAATTTTTCTTGGAGAATATGAGAAGAATGGATGCCCTAGCTCTGGCTTCGAGAGGAAGGTTAAGAACTTCTACGTACCGGGTTCATGAGCTGGAGAACAGAGAGGAAAAAGTCGATCCTTCCCTTAATTCCCTTTTGACCGCTCCCAAACAATGTTGTTTAAGAGTTAAAATAGCGGGAAGTTACAAAAATGCCCTTTTAGAAGAAAGTCTAGAAAATCGCCCGCTCTGCCCACCCAGTTTCCTACAACGGATCGCTGGTTGCAACCACTGGCCGGGACTCGCCTCGTTGGTCCCGGGCTCCAAAATCCTGCCATCGATTCAGACCAATGGACGGGAACAACGAATTGCTAGACGCGAATGTCAAGCCTGCTGTTTCTCATTATTAATGGAAGAGTTTTGAACAATTTCTCTCGATATCCTCCAAACAGACGGAGCGTAACTGCTGCCTTCTCCTGGGAGAGGCGAATCGCACCTAATGCCACACCGGGACCTGAGTCACTTAGCCGGACATATACACTTCTAGTGCATACCATCAACACATAATCAAGAAGGCAATTAAAGTATATCTTACAAAAATATCCCTAGCCTACAAGGCCGCAATATAAACACTGTGGTTCAATGTAGACTCCAATAGTTCACGATAGTAATAACATCTTATGCGGGCCAACAAGACCACTCATGTCGCCTAAATCGAGCAAAGTTGAAAGATACATATACCCACATACAAGCCACCAAATGGTCGCCAATGCACAAAACAAATAGGCCAACATGGCCAACAACGCCGCCTACAAAACCCATTGTTTCGCAAACCCTGTGAGAGTAAGTCACCGGTCGGTACAAGGCCCCGACCTACCAAAACTATTCAACAAAATGACAAGAGAAACCTCAAAATGTATGGCAATCCTAGAATTGACCACTCATGAGGTCTCAACTGTACTACTAGAGGTCTCGAACCCGTAGGCAAGTATGCAAGCACTTGCGGATGCTAGCACACGCATTTATAGAGTTGTAAGGCAATAATAAGATGAAATCAAAACTTCTGATAATGTAACCGAACGTAAAATGCCTAAAAAAGAGTCATAGATAACCTGAAAATCTCATATGTACAATTGTATACTAACAAACATTAGTCAAACAAGAACCAGTCTGGCCCCCATAAGCTTGGCAGTACAAACAATCAAACAATAACCTAATCTGGCCCCCATAAGCCCCTAAGTCAGAATCCACCGTATACCCCCTATCAAGTATCACCTGTAGGCCCCGAAGGTGTTCTCAGAAGTTTATCCGAAACTAGCGCTTCATAGGCAATCAACATGCATCTATGTGTTGTTCGTAGTCAAAATGTAATTCAGCTCCTTTATAGGGCAATCACCGATCTCGTAGCAGCTTTAGGAAACCGTAGTGAGCACGCGAGGCTCGTGTATCTCGTATCTTGAGTTTTATGGGCTCTTGTAATCGGCACCTGAGCACAAGGCTCTTCGATGGCCGCAATGCCAACTCAGCATGTGCCAGCTCATAAGGGCATCAAACATCGCAAGTGGCTCTCGCAAGCCTCGCCAATATAGTCATTCTAGACTTCATATTGCCTTCCGTGAGCATGTAACATAGCCTCTATAGACACATCATAATTATATTTTGAGCCATTGAGCAAACTCGTATAGTATCTCGATGTGCATAACTTATATTTCCACACACCACTTGGTGAGCATGGCATAACCCCTAGGCATAACACAACCGTTACTTGCCCCTTTAGCAACTTGTATAGCATCCAAAGGCATATCCCATGTTTCCACACCTAGCCGACAATCATGAAGACAATTATAGAACCAACTAGCCTAGAAAGAAAAGCGGGCGAGGTCCCAAGTGACCCGAACGACAATCCGAATGTCATAACAAGCTATAAGACGCTAATATTCAAGTGTCGCTCCCCGCATCTAAACCGGTAGCCCCCCCCGGGCAGCCACAACAAATAAGATTTCGGGTTAACTTATTAGATGCTAAGCATAATCATTTTAGCGTATACGTACAATAATGGCTTGTAAGCGAACAATAAAGTCGTAGAAGAATAAATTATATGGTTCCTTCGCCTAAATAATGACTATAGAGTCGTTTAGTAACATGATATGACTCTAAGAAGCCAACCACAATAGCTTTGGCTGTGCAGCCGCAACGACTATTAACCCGAAGGTAGAATTACAATATTTTAAGATTCTAGCTTCTACAAAGTGTCAAGATATGCCAAAGGCGAAGTGACACATATATCATGAACATGAAGTTTTATCGCCAAGTTACTCATTATGCTACCTAAATTAGGAAGACACGATCAACGACTAACAACAAAGACTTTATGGCATCTAGAAGGTAGCGAGACATCAACAATCAATCTAAGTGACAACAATCCAATAAAGTACTCTTATGCCACTTCTCTAATGAAAGGCAAGCTAAATGTGACAAGCTCGACAAGGATACTTATACTAATTAATAGGTTCAGCTTTCAGCAGCCTAACCATCCATCACAACATAGCCACAAATATATTACTAAATACCATGAGTCGCACTAACTATACGACTAAGAAACTTGTCGAAGGTTGGTTAACATACCTTGTAGGTGACTCGATAGCTCCAACTTCTTGAATCAAATTCTCCAACAATCAATCACAACACAAAACCCCAACGTCTTATCATTTTCACCACCTAAAATAGTCCATGTATCAAACAAACGAAGAAGAGTTCTGATAGAGTCAAGCTGGAGCATATATATCGTAAAACTTCCTAATTTAAATGATAAAGAGGGGTGTAGTCTCGGCCCCTCCTCTAGATGAAGGAACACCACATATGATGACAAACAATAATACCCTATTCCCTGAAAACCCCGACAAAACTACAACTATCAAGCCAAATCGATCTTGATATTCTTCACAACGGTTACTACAAGATTGCAACTTCAATTGGTGTTGCAGTTTGGATAACGACCTTATAACCTAAAAAAATAAGCTACCTAGCTGATAGACTTGAAAAGCTCTTTTGATTTTTCTTTAAAAATGAGTTAAAAAGGAGTTATGAGCTAAAAGTTATGTAAATGGGCATTTGCACCACCATGGCCGCTGGGGGTCGTGCGCGCGCATCGCCGCCGCCGCCCTATGTCGCCCTCCCTTCGCGGCGCGACTCTCCAAATGTGACATGTTGCCAATCGACACTTGTGGCCGATTTTTCTCGAGCAATTTTATTTTCTTATTATTTCACTTCCGAGTAATATAAAACGGGGGTAAATTAGCCCGAAAATATATTTTCTCACTAGGCCCGTTGGTGTCCATTCACGAGGTGTTACAAGAATGACTCGTCATAAGAAACAATGGGCCGCTGTTTCCAACTGCTGTTACCTGAGGGATTTCTAATTTTCCTCCAACGACTCCCTACGACGATTCGTTTTACCCAACAACTGCTTGCTGCCCCACTTGCTTGGAGGACCGATTGACAAGTTTCTGGACTACTCTCAATGGATCAAAACAATGGTTTGTTGTATTGCTCGATGAATCTGGGAAGGAATCTACATCGGCTGAGTTGTACCGATAATGACGTGCTGCTTCGAGTCATTCTCGAGGCAAAATTATCTCGGTTCCTTTTCGGTTTTTCATTCCAAGTCTCGTGCTTGGTCTAAGAAACTTTTGGAGTATTACAATATCTCCCACTTCGGGGAACATTCATCTCGAATGAAGGTAAGCCGAAAGAATGGGGAAAGAGCCGCAACTCAATTGAAAACTAATAATTATCACTGGGCCGAGCGACGCACTTCGAACCGAGATAGACATAGACCGGCATGCAACTATGCACACTAAAACATAACTAGGAATTGATAAGTATGGAACTCGACAGAGTATACTAGGGAGGAATTTAGTACTTGATGGTGCTGAACCGGGAGGGAGGTGAGGGTATTTAGCCATCATAACGCTTCGCTTCCCATGTAGCTCATTCAACTAGTCGGGTTCCTCCATAAGACCTTTACTAAAGCAATCTCTTTGCCTCCTCACCATGAACTCGATGGTCTAAGATCCTGAACCGGAACTTCTTCATAAGAGAGGTTCTCCTTCACACTCCACACTCTCTAAAGGCACTACCGAGCTCGGTCACCGATGCATTTCTTCAACGAGGACAAATGGAAGACTCGGGGTGCACCGATGCTAACTCGGCAGCAACTCCACCATAAGCCACATTGCCAATATTCTCAGAAGGACTAATATATCCTGGATTGCTTTCCTTTCTTTATGAACCTCATCACCCTTTCATGGGTGAAATCTTAGATATACCCAATCATCCACAAAGAAATGCTAACTCCCTTCTCCTTACATCTATATATACAATTTATGCCTCCGCTTTTGAGTCAAGCTTTCACCGTTCCCCTCGATAAGTTGAACGTTCCCCGTATAGCCTCATGTACTCACGTCCTACTAAGGTAGTCAATAACTCAAACTACCCTATGGGAGATCTCGCACCAACATATAATGCCTCAAATAGGGCCATCTCAATACCGAGTTGATAATCGTTGTACGCAAACTCGATGAGAGGTAGGTGATCATCCTAACCGCCCTTGAAATCAATCACACAAGCTCTCAACATATTCTCCAGGTCTCAATAGTCCGCCGCCCGGCCATTCGTTTTGTAAAAGTCAGGCCAGCTTGGACTGAAAAGACTAAATCCCTTTCCTCGAAATGACTTTAAGTGTGAGGTGAACTAAGCATTCCTCTTGAAATGATGGACAAGGGAACCCCGTGTAGTCCGACAAACTCCCGAATGTACAAATTTCCAGCATAATCCTCTCCGTTGAGTCTCGTAGTCCAATCGGTAGGAATGTGCTCACCATTTGGTCTATAACCACCAAATCGAAACATGATAGTACGGGCACGTATGAGGTAGACCTCGTAATGAAATCCATATTCACTTCTTACCACTTCCTGAAGTAGGAATGCTAATATCCGTAGTCATGCCCCTAGGTCTTTGATTTTCAACCTTGACCCGCCTGGCAATTTGGACACTTAGCAACAAATCCTCGCAATGTTTTTCTTCATGTGATTCCACCAAAAAGAGACTTCCGAGATCAATACGCATCTTAGTGGAACCCGGGTGGATAGAGTACCTAGAGCCGTGTCCTTCTCGCGCATCCGCCGCCTCAAGTCACCTACATTTGGAACACACAACCTGCGCTGGTAATGGAGCACACTATCTCCCCCCTTGGAGAATGCTTCCACCTCTTTTCTTTATGATCGTCTTCCTTCAACTCCGCATAGGATTAGGTCTTCATCCCGCTGATTTAACTCTACCACTCTGGAGGATTTTGACCCACTCGACTAACCCACCTTCGAATGAGTCAACCAACCTGACCCCTAATCGAAGCCACTTACGAACATCTCTAACCGGCCTCTTCTTATCTTCCTCAACACGAAGACTACCCACGACAATCCACTCAGGCATCGCCCACTACGCTTCGCCTTACCCGTGATATAGGATGCTTTTTCAACAATTCTAACCACCTCCTCTGACGAAAATTCAAGTCCTTCTGCCTAAACACATACCGTAGGCTCTGTGATCAAAGGAAAACATCCACATGAACCCCATGGGCAGAGTGCCTCCAAATCTTCAAGTTAAAATATCATCACGCCAACTTAAGATCACGAAGCCTGACAGTTCTTCTCATGGACTTCTGTTGCTCGAGGCATAAGCTATTACCTTACCATGTTGCACGTAACACAACCAAGGTCAACTCGAGACATCACAATAGATCACAAACCCATCCGAACCTTCTACAGAGTCGAACTGGGTCATGAGAGCTCAGTCTTCAACTCATGAAAGCTTTTCTCACATCCATTAGACTACCGAAACCTAACCTTCTTTGAGTTAAGGTTTGGTTTAAATGAGAGGAAATGGAGGAGAACCTTCTTTTTGAGTTAGTTTGGTCAAAGGAGAGGCAATGGAGGAGAAACCTTTCCATGAACCGTCTATAATAACCGCCCAGACCCAAGAAACTCCCGATTTCACGGAGAAGTGGATCTGCCACCCTTGACTGCCGCTATCTTTTGAGGATCCACCCGAATGCCCTCACTAGAGACCACATGATCGAGGAATGCAACCGGGATGCCCTAATTCACACTTGCCAAATTTGGTGAACAACCGGTGGTCCCCGAGAGTCTCACAAAAACTATTCTTAGACGGCTTGTATGCTCCTCCTCCCTGCTCGAGTAAACTGTAATATCGCCTATAAAGACAATAATGAACATGTCCACAGGTACCTACTTGATTACCTTGTTCATCAGATCAAAAAGTCAGAGGAGCATTGGTTAGCCCAAAAGACATAACTATGAATTCGTAGTAACCATACCGAGCTTTGAAAGCCGCGAATGTCACATTCTCCGACTCTCGAACCTGTGGTATCCTCGATCTCGAGATCTACCTTGGAAAACAACTAGCTTCCCCGAAGTTGGTCAAACAAGTTGTCAATCCTTGGTAGAGATACCTCGGTTTGAATGTAACCTTGTTCACCGACGGTGGTCAATGCACATTCCGAGTGTACCGCCTTTCTTTCACAAGAATAGGACCGGAGAACCCCGTGGAGAGATATCAAGTCTAGAAGCCCTTATCTAGGTCTTTCAATTGCTCTTTAACTCCTTAAGCTTAGCCGAATCCATTATGTATGGAGGAATAGAGATAGTCAAGACCGAAGAAGGTCTGGTGGTCACATATTTTCCTCCTGGGAGGAACTCGAGAAGATAGAAAAAACACACGGAACTCATTTACAACTTGAATCGATCGGACTGCTTCTGGATCTCGGAATTAGAATCTTTGACCCTAATCAAGTGGCAGAGGTACCCCTTAGCGATCATTTTCCTAGTTAAGGTATGAAATGAAACGACCCTTAGCCATAAAGTACTATCCTTCCATTCTAGACTCGTTTCTTAGGAAACCGGAATCTAACGATTCTCCCGTTCTACAAGAACCGAGGCATACCAACAATGTAACTAGTCCATGCCAAAGATGAGGTCAAAGTCAACCACATCTAACTCGACTAGATCAACCGAGGTGACTTTATGCAACAATGTAACCTGACAATCCCTATACACCCAATAAATTCTTAACCGACTCACCAATCTGAGTAGAGATGAAAATGGCTAAGAAATTTTTGGACTCATACAAACCTGACAAACAATGTAAGGAGTCATGAAAAAGTGTGTTGCCGGATCTAGTAAAGCATACACATCCATCCGAAAAGAGACGTAACATACTAGTTACTACGCAATGAAGTTCTCCCGGCTCCTGACAAGCAGATGTTATGCGCTTGGCGCCGACCGCCACTGCATTCGAAGTAGTAATCCTGGCCAGCCGGACAACCCGGGCGAGGTCAGCGGATGTGGTGGCTTGGGCCTTTCCTTCTTAAGCCGTACGGACAATCGCTCAACTGTGACTCCGCCGTCACACGCGAAACAACCCTCTCGCCTGCACTAAGATCAACGGGTGGTTCTTACCACACTTGGGGACATGCCGGAAAAGTGCGATCGTTGGATACCCGACTCGTGATCGAGAGTCTCGATGCCCACCCCACCGAGCTCTGCAAGTCTTAGAAGAAGGAGCAATTTAGCCGACGAGGTGCCGGAGGTCTCGTTGCCGCGGGGGCGACTACCACCGCCGAACCTCTCGCTAGGAGTACTTTAACCGCCCGTCCCGACCTACTTTTGCTCTCCTTTCTATCTCTTTCAATTTCTCTGGCCTCATCTGTGCATGAATAATGAGCTCCGGAGATGTCCATGTCACCGATAAGCATGGCAGCTTCGCACTCCTCGACCACTGTGTCCGAAACTCCATTTACGAACTTAAGCATGTGAACTCTACTCAAGAACCATTTTTTGGAGCATACTCTGACAGCTGGGTGGAATTTCAAGGCGTATTCCTACACCGTCATGTCGTTCGCTCTCAAGCTCACAACTCAAAGAACCTTTGCTTTCCCTCAGCCTTCGGGGAAAGAATCTATCTGTGAATGCCATCACAAACTCGCCCCACTTTACCGGGCTTGAACCAACCCGTCTCCCTTCCTTCCACTTATCGTACCATATTTGGGCCACCCCCTTCAACCGATAAGGCCAACCGCACTTTTAGTTGAGATAACACCCATGATTCTGTGATCTTCTGTGACCCTTCGCACGAACTTCAAGGCAGTCCTTATCTACCTTAAACCCTTGAAATGCTAGACTGCTCATTTGAGTAAAATCTGACTCAGCAGTTGGGGCTTGTAGACCCACCGGCATTGGCAGTACGACGACCTACCGGCTGACCTGTTGGTCACCGCTTGCAACATCTCAATAGCGTACTCAATCTCTAAGCAGCGACACTCAATCGTTTGAGGAGCCAGCCGGGAGGGACTTGCTCATTGGCATTGCCGCCTAGGAGGCATCAACAATTGAAAAGGATAGAGCATGAGTTAGATATACATTAGAGACTAAAACTCTATGCACGATAAGAATCACATGGATAAAGGGATTTTCCAAAAATGCCTCGTAGCTTCCCCTCATAGTGTGAAGCACGTCACACCCATGAAATGACTCTACATGATGCAGCTTTGAGACATCATATGATACTCTCAATTTGGCTTTGATATGTTTGTCACACCCGAGTTTACGCCTCGGACGCGACATGGTACTTCAGATCACAAGTGGACCCCAAGCAATCCATGGTAAAACATAATTCGATAAGACTCCATCTACCGAAAGATAATCTCAGCGGAAGCCGACTAAAGAAATAAGCAAACATCAAATGATAATAAAACTCGATCAAACACTAGAACCCAACCGAATCTAAAAATACCATTGAAAGCCTTCTAACCGATGAGTTGTTGGGACAAACTCCCACCTAACTCTAATGTCCTCTGAAGTAAAATAAAATAATATACTTAATGGAAACTCCGCCTTCGGTAGATGAGTACTCACCACTAAAAGCCGGCCGGAGAATTGCCGGCTGCAAAACCAACACTGCGATAAGCCGAGGCTAGGTACCTAAGCCTATATAATAAAATGATATAAAGACATCAGAAATATGCGACGCACTTTGAATGTACCGAGTATGTGAGAGGCAACTAAAACATACATATACTCGAATATTCTAAGCTAAACCGTAATACTACAAAAGTAGACTGAAATTCGAAAGTTCTGGATCGGACTGAACCCCGACCGTGACAGATCGTTGGACTATTACCGTACCGATTGAACTATACCGCGGAGAGCCTATAACCGACATATAACCACGTGAGCTAGACGTGGAGTTCGATGCACACACCTCATCAAAAGAGCCTATCGTACTCTGCCAAGGCAATGTGGCCGAACCGTGTGATCGTGTCCGGGATCCATTCGAGCTAATAACCTACAACGCGTATGCAGTTCTAGGAACCTCAATGAATAACCTCAAACACAAGATTAAGTACTACTCCTACCGGGAACCTAATTATATCTAATTGTGCCGATAGCCGAAATCCCATGTCCTAAGACTAAGCCGAACTACTTATTAGGGAAAGGTTCTTGGAGAGTCCGAGGACTTGAAAGAAACCTAAGTTCTAAGACTTGTCAAAGTTGCTTTATCTCGAAAGTGTCGCACTGGGCTTGTAAAAAGAACAACAACATGCTAATAAACCGATACTACCGAATATACCGAGTACCGATAATATTAATGAGATCGAACATACAAAGCATTGGTTTCATTCAAGCATATGTACTAACCTTCATAATTCAAGGAAATATCATGCTAATACAACATTCATATATTTAGTTCTAAATCATACAAGTTTTATAATAAAATTATGCTAAGGATCGTGGCTAAGAAAGCAAACTATATAAATAAAACTAAGACATGAATTTTAGCTAGAATAATCGTGTAAATTTAGAGAATCAACAAGATTTAAAGAATTCCTTTGGTTTTAATTTAAACCCTAGCTTTTTGTCTTCTACAAAATGAACCGATAAGTTTTCTACATCTAATTTGGGACACAAGGATGAAAGAAATTTCCTTGTTGGACTCCCACATACCTAATGGAGAATCCGAGAAGAATTGATGCCCTGGGCCTCTTAGCTTCGAGAGGAAGGGGTTTTGAACTTCTACGCACCGGTCTATGAGCCTGGAGAGAATGAGGGGAGAATGTCGACTAATCCCCCTTAATTCCCCTCTAATCGCGCACTCCAACGATGTAGTTTAAGAGTTAAAATAGCGGGAAGTTACAAAAATGCCCTTGGAAGAAAGTTCGGAAACCGCCCGTCAGGCTATAACGGATCCTACAACAGTAACTTGGTTGCAACCATGACTCGTTGGGACCAAATGCTGGTCCCCGGGCTTGAAAATCCTGCCATCGGACTAGACCAACGGACGCGAACACCCGTTAGACTCAACGAGCCGTTGCTCCTCTCGCGTTGTTATTGGAAAAGTTTTGAACAACTTCTAGAAACCTCCAATGCATCTATTGCACGATTCGTTGTCGAAACAATGAGCCATTGTTTCCAACCTGTCACCGGAGGGATTTTTAACTTCCTCCAACGCTCCCAACGATGAGCGTCAAGCTTACCAACAATGCTGTCGTCCGACTCGTTGCTTGGAGGACTCGATTTGATAAATTTCTGGACTTCTATCAACGGATCAAAACAATGGATTATTATTCGGGGCTAAATGTGCTGTTGTATTGCTAGTTGAATCTCGGGAAGGAATCAAGCAGAGGTCGACAACAACTCACACAACGGGTCGTTATCGACCCACGACTGCTGGTTGAGTCGCTCGAGGTGTGCACTTTCTGGTTCCCTTGCTTTTTTATTCCAAGTCTGGTTTGGCTCCATGAACATCTGGGTGTTACAAGTAAGGAGTAAGTTGTCAACTGTTGATAAGATTTCATTTTAAAGGGTATATGACTAATATTACATCTCTTGTCATTGAGTATATGGTAAATACTTAATTGAACACGTTTACATGCCCTAGTCTCGTATGTTACATAGCACAATTAGTTATAAATTTGAGAATTGATAGAGACTTGATGAAACTTATTTTGTAATTTCATTTATTTGATAAAGTATTTTGGACCCATGTCGAACATTGATTACGACTAGAAAAGTTAGGGTCTTATGTATACACTTGATTAGTGGGAGTCTCCTACTTGATATATTTGATTCCATAAAATGATTTGTTCAACATATTTAATAAATGGGCATCATCGATATTTCTTAGTGGCATCATCGATATTTCTTGTGTGAATAGATTTACTGGACAGACTGTGAAATATGCCTACAAAATCTTAAGACTTATTGTCTTGTGTGGTGGGTGCCTGCTATGGATAAGATCTATTGTTGCTTTTATTGGATCTTTATAAAGACCTGCACGATATAATTTTATGCTTTGTGGATTTTCTGGGCTTGTTGCACATCAGACCCATTGCACATGTTGACTTAGAAAATCATACTGTACAAATGTTGATCCGCTGTCTATTTGTTATAGATGATTTTTCTATGGTGCACAATGTTGATTTGAAGTGTACATGTTATGAAAATCATTGAGGAGTTACTACAATGAAATTACCTAGATATGGAGTTTATGTTGGTTATTTCTTGCTACACTACCACACTATTGGGTATATGTCAGAAGCTTCAATGTTTGTGATTATGGATTGGTCTTGTGTCGTTGATTGATGCAAGTATTGCTACATTTTGGCATTGATAGTCTTGTTTGACTAGACCATGTTCGAAGTGACGTTCTACCACTACGTGTTTGTTGCCACCGTTGCTTAGTCCAAGAGTCAATTATAAAATAACATTTCCTTTAAACTTTTAAAAATTTAAAGATTTAAGTTAATGATTGTTTAAGTGGGAGAATGTTGGAATTTTCACCAAATGTGGACTAACATTAACTTAATTATTATTGTTTATAAACGAAATAATAAATATAGTTGGTGGACATGCATCATGTCAAAAACAACAGAAAATACGAGAAATCGAAGAATGATTGTCTCAATTCTTTGATCCAAATACATAAAAATACATCGGTGTTTATACACGAAATATTCTATACCGAATGTAAACTTACAAATTAATTTGCATAATATTCTACAACTGCTACACAATATTCTACACTAAATATAGTATATTGAATATTTCTTACATATATTCTACAACTAATGCTACACAATATTCTACACTAAATTTAGTTCTTTCATCTACAACTTTGGCCGGAATGACACCACTTCAATATGTTTGGTTCTTTCATGATAAACCTGGATTTATAGCAATCTGAATGGCACTTGTGTCACGGTGGGAGAGTAAGACTAGATTGGGAAATCCACTCGCTAGTAAACCATGAAGACAAATAGATCCTGAGCAAACAAGAGATATTGCTCGATATTCGTAATTCCGTTGAAGATTTTGAAACACACCTTGCTCTTGAAGATATCAAGGAAACTCCACAAACATGCACCAACCTATGACGGAGCAACTATCATCGTGACAACAAGCCAATCAATCACTAAATGCATTAAGCCGATTAGAGAACCCATTAGAAAAGAATAATTCACGAGTAGATATTCCTGAGAGATATCGAATGATGCGATGAACAACACCAAATATAGATGATAGGGAGCCTCATAAATTAATTTTAATCAATAGGTTAACTACAAAGGAGAGCATCGTGTCGAGTAATAGCAGATAACGTAGTTCCCAACCAATTGTCGACAAAGTTGGATCGTAAAGATCTCCTTCATCGACGATACTTTACATTCAATCTCCACAGTTATCTATGGAGGAATATTCTGAAGACCAACCAAAGCAATCAAGTTCAAGTATATTTGTTTTTGGTTTAAGAAAACAATACTTGAAGAAACTGGTAAATGAACTTCCAACCCCAAAAAGTATGTACTACCAAGGATTTTGCATGAAAGAATCCTTGAGTCAGCCGGAGGCCAGCAACACAGAAGGACTCCACCCTCGGTGATGGACAATATCTACATATACCAAAAGAAGAATACAACAAGCAGATGTTACCTTGAGGAACAAAGGTGAGTCATATTTACTCGTTTAAAAATGTATGAAGCAAAGTAGACCGAAACTTGTCAAACCAAGATTTAGAGCTTGTTTTAATCCATACAAAGAACGCTTCAACTTGCAAACATTTAAGTAGGATGAAAATAAATCGTGGAGGTTTCATAAATACCTTCTTTTGAGATCACACTCGAGAAAAACATTTTTACATCCATTTGACGAAGAGGCTAGCTTTTGTGATGCAACTATGACAATAATAAATACGCATGATAATCATTTCCTCGCTACCAAGTAAAATTCTTCTTATAATCCACACTATACTCTTGTTTGTTATCAAGGACCACCAATCGATCTTTTGTACTAATAAAGACTTCCATCAGAATGAAGTTTAGACGAAAAAACCTACTTACATTCAATTTGAAGACATTTGAAGGACACGGAACAATGTCCTAGCGTGTCATTTTTTAAGAGTCAAAAGTTCTTCCTTAATTGTTTTCATAACATTCAAACTTGGAGGCTTGTGAGTAACTGCTGAAAGAGATGACGGATAAAGTAAAGCGTAAGAAAAACCATACCAATACGAGTACGAGATACTGTGATCACGAGAAGGCTTAATATGAGCGTGCCTTAGAAGAAATTGCATTCTTGTTAAGGAGCAACTTGTGGCAATCAAATTTCGTAATGGGGGTAAGTTAGTCAATGTCATTCACAAATCTAGTTTGAACTACCTAGAAGAAGATGACAAATCATCAAAAGTAAATAGAAGAGGAGAAACAAAAGATGACTCAACATGAGTAGGAAATAACACGATTTTCAAAGAAAACAATATTTCTAGAAACACGAAATTTGTTAGAACTTGGATCGTAGCAATAAAATCTTTTTGTGAAGTAGTATAAACCCATAAAGCACATTTAAGATCCGAACAGTAGTTACTGCATTAAGAAGGTAAGATGTATGCACAAAACAAACACAACCAAATGTTTAAAAATTATGAGTTGGTCATATTCTTGGAAGCACCGTAATAATAAGCCAAAAATTAGATGTAATATCATTACCTTATTAGTCTAAAGTTGAAAAGGTTGACATGGTCATTTGTTGTACCATTTCAGAGGCAGAACTTGTTTAGCTGTTGGAGTAGCAAATTGGTTGTTAGTTTCGATTAAAGATCAAAAGAATCAGAAGTGGAACCATTTATCTCATCATAAAAGCATTGATCCTATGATTTTGAGGATGTTTGGGGCACTCTCGATAATATGCCCGTGTTGTTTACAATAATTGCGTACTCATATTCTTTTCGTAATTGTAGCATTGAGTTTTACTCATATCCCTATCCTTTCTCTTCTTTGAGCAAAGAAATGCAACAATGCTGTGAACATTTTCTTGCTTGAGCATTTTGTGTGAGAAGACGTTGCTCTTCACAAAAAGTAATTCCCTAAAACAAAACATCCAAGGAGGGAGAAGGTGACGATTCATCAAGTAGAGCATACACTCAAAATGTGCCGTACTCACTGCAATTGGTCCCGCTGTTTCATAAACCGCTTTTGAAGTATAAAAGAGACTCCACATGTATTTTAGTATAAACAATATTGGTAAATTCAGCCTATAAGTTCTGAAACCAGAAAAATATCAAGAGAAAGACCTCCTTGAGAATAGTTAGCATAATATCCTAAGGGAGAAAGACCTGCTGAGAATAGTTAGCAATTTCTGCCCTAGATGAAAGCGTCTTTTGCTATTGTCTTGCTGTAAACCTTTTTGTAAATAATCTCACATTGCCTTTGCAGTCTTGTATGGCCTGAGATTAAGGACAATAAGAGTGTCAATTGACCCTAAAATCCATGTCATCAATTCTCGAGCATCTTTGACCTTCCACCGACCTAACTTTTGTAGGAGCAGGATCACGTCCATCTATATAGCGCCATAATTCTTTTCTAGTGACAAATAGTTGAAATTGAAATTTTCAAGTAGAATATTTTCTTTTCCAAAGGAAACTAACACCAATGACTCAAATTGACGTGAAGTCATGTTTTTGAATAACAAAAATAAAAAACATAATGATACGAAAAAATAGCTGAAGAACCATGACCAAGAGCCCAAGTATTTAGAACTTACTATTGACTCTAACAATCAAGAAAACAAAAGGTTTCAAAAATATTGAAAGTAACAAATCAAGGACTCTTTGAATCAAAGAAGAGAAGGCTCTAATACCATGACAAAAACATAGTAAACATGACAATAAATTGAAGAAGATTGTCTCAATTCATCGATCTAAATACATAAGAATACATTGGTATATATACTCAAGAAAAATGTTGTACAATTTAATGTAAATCCTATAAATTAATTTGTATAATATTTTACAACTAATGCTACACAATATTCTATACTAAACAGAGTATCTCTTATATATATTCTATAACTAATGCTACACAATATTCCATGCTAAATGTAGTATCTAGATATATTTACCATATCGAGAGTATAGTAATGTATATCCTACAATATATTCTACGATTTGTCCATTATGCTTACAAATACCGTCTAAAAAGCAATTCCTTGGCTTCGAGCCTAAATCACTTCATGTATTGTTGTGGATTGGCAGTACCGTAGCTTTGTGAGACCTAATAAACATGTTATGGGAGGCCTATTGTAGCCATGCATGATGCCTATATGTACCTCTCATCTTCTTAACTCAAGGTAACCACCCCATTCCCCTGCCTGCTTTAGGAGGAAATGAGAATAAGACGTCGCGGAGCATTCCATACTCGGAACGCGCTTCGCATTGATGAACGAAAACCACTTTACTGCATGCATCTTATCTAATATTAAATGGTGTTCTTGATCTATGTAATGATCTTAGCTTTTATGAATTAACTTAAAGTATAACCTGGAAATCCTATATAAGGAGTGTTGCTATCTTATTTCATCATTAATTTAATATGAGCATCTTTTCTTCCTTTTTTGCTTTATATGCTATTAGAATGCTTTGCATCAGAAGGTACCCAAGGATTTTTGCTTCACTTGAGAGGGCCTATAGTCGCAAGGACATAATTCAATTTTTCACTGCCTTGTACCATCTACCACTCTCAATGAGACTTTCTTTATGCATTGTCCTATTGCCGCACGCTTGGTGTTTTGACAAACACTTCCTATCTAGTCATCAAATCTATTGATTGACCGCACTAAAATTTCATTTCTCTTATTGAGATGAATACAAAATGTAAATTGCTGCCTAAATTTCTATTCACGCCTCGGCGGGTTTTTTTCAATGCAGGCGAGTGCGGCGTATTCAAAGTGTGATTGGGCGGGTGCACGCCACGTGTGCGAACTCTCACATTGATAGAAAACCCGGTATTTAAGTAGGAGCAGGATAAAGAGACGGGTCCTTAAACACCCCCTCCCCCTTCTGATGATCTTCATCTCGTGGATCGTCAGCGCTTGATCATATGGAATTTTTCGCTAAAAGAAATTGGCCTTCGTATGTTTATTAACATTCAACCAAAGAGCTCAAGTCTAACAAAGGCATCTATTCTCGCGCTCCCACATGTCAGTAAATTAGCTAGCAAATTCCAATTCAACTCCACTTGTTCCGGTACTTATCGTCCAATCGCACTGTGTCACCGACATGTTAAGTTAGAACATTTCACAAAGGCAGCTATCAAGAATACACATCACATTGTTCTGTATAATACCGCAAGGTGCTTCTTATGAGTTTTTTGACGTTTTTGATTCCATGCTTGAAGTTAATACTTAATTTATCGATTTTTCATGAGATTCAAGAATTTGTATATGCATGCAACCATGAATAGTATGATCTATATACTCCAAATTGAGGTCCATAGAATGTATCTAGATTCTTTGTTTATTTCTAAGTTAATTGTAATGGTTTGCTATGATTGTTGTATCATGATTAAAATCAAGACCTTGGAAATTTTCATAATTTCATGTGACCAAAACTCCTATGTAAGGTCCGACTTGTATGTTATTCATCACCCTCGCTCCATTCTATTTCTTTCTTTTACTCCACTTGGCCAATAGAAGTGGGTTGTGTATGTAAATATTTTCCTTTGGATATTCCTCTCATTTATTTATTTTAAGGATGTATGGGAGATAGGGATTTTTATATGCAAATGGATATGAGAATGAGGGAACATGCTATTTTTTCTTTTAAAGGAGTATCACACATGATTAGTCTAATACGCTTCATGGAATTTGCAACAAACTAATCGAGACTTGTTTCTTTCCAATTTCCCCTTCTCTTTGGCAGAGTTTGCGATAATATTCTAAAATTATCATAAAGTACAATTTTATGTGGCAGAAATATTTTACAAGTAACTAGTAAAGTCGGCCGTCATGTGACCAGCTGAGGCCACGGTTCAAGCGTGGAAACAATATTGGGCTTCAAATGTGCGTAAGGCTGCGTGCATAATAGACCTCAGGGTCCGCCCCCGATCCAAAGGTATATGAGCTTTAGTGCACCGGCTGCCCTTTAAAAATATATTTTTGCAAGTAGTTAAACATTTCAATAATTACTCCTTTTCTTTTTCCCTTTTGGTTGGACGGGTGGCCGTATTTTGTTCATACATCACTTACTCCATTGAAAACCAGTTGACTTGGTAAATTATGATTGCATCATGTGGTAGCTATCAGCCCTAAATGAGAATTTTCTACCTTATAGAAAAGAGATATGTGAGCTCTATTTTCTTTCCCCATCTAAAACATGAATTATGGTTCTGTTTAGCTGAATGATTAGACATGACATGATGCAATAGGCAACTTATTGGGAACATGGCACTAGATAGGAGGTCAGGAGGACACCAATCAAAGTAGTAGGTTAGCAGTGGAGTGGTGTTATTTGAGCAACTGCCTTACTAGTAGTCATAGTATTACTCCTATAATCTTTGTACGTGGATTGATTATTTTCATTATTTCTAACCTTGTAAGATAGTATTTTTATTTGATGGTACTTTGACATGTTTTGTTTCATTCATTATTTCCTTTTCTGATTGCTTTGATTTGGCTTATCCTTGAGCCGATGGTCTATCGAAACAACCTCTCTCGCTTCGAGGTGGAGGTAAGGTTTGCGATAAGTTTACCTTCCCACACCACTTTGTGTGATTATACTGGGTATGTTGTTGTTAGTTGAATGTTGGCATATCTTAAAAGTTCATTTACATTACTAATGGTCAAGTCCTAAAATAGGTGAACGGTTGGTCGTCTCTGCTTTTTTACAATTTACCTATGTTATCGGTTAATACTGAGAGGTAAATCATAGCCGTGTCTAGTATCTATGGAAGCTTTATCAAAAAAAGCTTGAACCCGTGAAGTTCTCTTTATAGCCCGAATAAGTCTCGCATGTACAATCTCCTCTTCTCATCTTTCTTTCATTTCTATATGGATGCATCTTTTTCCCAAACCGCTTTTGCATTAAGTTAGTTGTACTAGATTTCTTATTTGTTTCTCCAAATTGTCCCACTTAATGGGCTCGTAAGAAAGAAACATTTGACGACTCGTTAAGAAAAGTTGCAATATCTAGAAATGGTAGTATGCATGCTTTTTCCCGAAAATGACAATGCAATTTAAACTCACACCCTCCCCCCAAACCTACCCACCACCGGGGAAAAGGGGACTTGGCTAACCGCCAATACATCTCAATAAAAAATTGCTCATATTTTGATAAATTCTTTAGGATATTTCCATGAAGGTTATATCATTCTCTCAACAAGGGCCTCAAGCAATATGTATTCTCACAGCAAATGGTGTACTTCTGTATCGCACTCGCCAACCGTGTTCTTCGTATAGTGACATACGAGGTGCCATCTCATTACTTTGCTCTTGCTATGATTAATATTCTCGACGAGAAAATAATATCATTTTGAAGAGCCATAGACATTTGATGATTGCTTCTATAGTAATACTTGTGAGGCTCCATTATATGGTGTTCTTTCCTAGCCTATCAAATGATGTAGTACTGTACTGCAATTAGGTGTCGTAAGTTATTGGCGTCTTGATGAAATCTTCGACTCAAAGAGTCGCCATGTTATGAGACAATCTAATGAAACAATAACAAAAACTTAAAAAAAGAGCACAATTTTATGTGGGAAACCCTAAAGTGGAAGAAAACTCCGCAGCCTCTTGCTTTGTCTTATTTAGGGCTTTTCTGCAAATTTAGAAATTTATCTTATTGGTAATTTCATTCTAATTTCGAGGCATGGTGCTTTTGTTACCTTAAAACTTGTGTTTTCATTCTTTGAGTTCCTTTGGCATGGACCATGTGCGTTCTATTGCACATGAGACTATATCATTCAAGTCCCCGATCACTTTGTATAGGTATTATAGGATGTAATGTGACTTCTTCCTGACTGTTTATTCTCTTCGGTTGGCATTTACAGATAAACTTCCTCCATCTCTTTCATAAGTGGGCCAGTTTGGAATAGTTTCTATGTCTGGATCATTTATGCAATCCGAGACTGGAGGAACGTAGAAATGTAGACCGTGGAATGTTATTCTCAGACTCAATGGATGTCTCATCCAAGTGGTCTGGCTGGACTGGCTCCTAATGGTAGCCGCCGGGCCTCCGTGTGTGTATTGATTCTCCTTTATTCAATGTGCTATTTATGCAATAGGAATCACTTTATGCTTATACAACAAATAAATGTAACATTCTTGTGAACAAATTATTGAATTTAATTTCAACACATGGTTTTCATATAATAGTTTGTACATATTTCTTTTTGTTGCTATGGAATCGATTGTTGTGGCGCCTTCCTTCCCGGAAATAAAGCATGAGTAGACAACCAAGAAAACAAGTCCGATTGCATAATCATGAAGAGATGGCACCCCACTACCATCGAAACCAACTCGCGTGGTTGGCGCAAGCCGTATATCATTCACTTCCCGTTAAGGTTTTCTTTCTAGTTTTAGCAATGTCGCACTTTTTCTGTATAATGCATTTGAACTCACGCTTTTACTATGACCAATATTGACAAAGGTTTTGGAATCTTGTATTGTTGTTTTCATGGAAAGTCTTTTGGCTATTAATTGCATCTCTTAAATGATAGTATAAGTATCGGGATTATATATTCACACGTGTGCACAAGTGAAAAGTGCTCACACTAGAGCAGCGTATGACACATTCCAGACTACTCCCGCCTTGCTTTATATAACGATTGTTTGATTGAATCTTTAAATGTCATTCCCCTTTAGAGTATGTAGTAATGGAATATTAAAAGTAAACTATTCATTGACAAAGAACAAAGGCCAAACTTATGGAATGAAACTTGATAGAAAAGAGTTTCATTTACCCGAACGATATGAAAGCCTTTTGCTTCTAAGTAGCAGCTTCAACACAAACACAATTCGTAGAGAAAGTGGTGAACTACTTTAGAAGTAGTCCAAGAATATCCTCTAAAAAGACATCAAAATATCTTATTTATTGGTTCACCAAATCCGTTCCAACTTATATGAAACAAAATGGGTTGGTTGACCTAGTCTTTCATTTAGTCTTTTTTCAACTAGATTTCACTTTTATTTTTGTTTTTCCAAGCAGCTTCCTACTGCATTACCCTCAAGGATTTAAACTTTTCCATTTAGAGTAAACTTTTAACAGAATCCAACACGAGGCATCCCAATTGGTTAATGTGAATTTTAAGTGTCCGATTTGAAATTCTCAATTATTTTGTTGCTCATTTGGGTGCCTACCAAAGATTTGTTGTATTGGGAGCCGTCCTACCAACAATGTTAGCCATACAACACCATCACCCATTAGCCATATTTTGGTTGCGAATACATGAAACTAACCAAGACCCGCGTGGAGTTTCTTTAATCTTCCAATTGAAAGGGATGAAAGAACAAACTCTTTGTTCAACCCATTTCTTGCTTCATACTCTCAGATCAAACATTTCTTCGTAATTACTAAACAAAATCCAGGGAAATTTAATCAAACACATCCCTAAACGTGTGATGAAACTGAAATTTGGCATTGGTACTGCTGAGTGCATTCCTGTGAACTAATGCCTCACCTTTCTCATCTTCTTTCACCGATATTAACAAAGATAAAGCACCACATTATTCTTCTTTAACTCCCCCTCTCGGTCACCTCCAAAACCTTCTCGTCTCCTTCGTACTTTTTAGAAATTCCCTATTACTTTCTGCATTTTCAACTTGTTCTACTTTTATTTGATGAAGATTGTACATCAAACTCAGCAATTTTCTTGCAGCGTAAGATCCCCATTAAAGGTCATGCCATTCACCTTGGTTGCTCATAAATTTCCAAAGCTTCACCTCCCACCCGTGATATCGTACTGTTGGGAAAACCGCAAGCATGTTCTTTATCTCCTCCAAGAAATCACCATGTTTTCGTGTTGTAAATTATGACTTTGGTCAAATCTCGGTAGTAAATGTCTCAACCATGATTTCCGTTGCCATCCAAGAATCATCCGGCTCGATGCCACCTTGCAAGTAATGACTACACAATTCTCAGATACCTAGTAATGGAAGAATAGCTTCTGAATAGTTAAACGGTAATGGAAATACAAGAGAGTTTAGAGAAAGGAGGGAGAGAGTTTATTTCATTTTCAATGAATAAGAGATACAACTACTTTTCCAATTAATAGCTACTTCCAAACACTTAACTAATTATTTATTTACAATACATTTTGATATTTAACATTTCATACATTAAAAGAAAAGAAAGAAAGTAAAAGGAAAATACTTATCATAAGTCATTGTACCTGGGTCCATTTTGCTTTACAAATGAGCAGAACATAAGAGGAAGATTCTCTTCTATACTAAGATACTTCTTATCACGAAGAGAGCATGGAGTTCGTAAACGTAACAATAAATGTCTGTATTTAATTGAAGTTAAATCGCACCCTTAGACAAATCGAAGTAAATCAGAGATGGAACCGCAAATATCTTCCATTAATTACTTCAAAGATATGTCAATGTGATACATGCTGGAGTTGTAAAGAAATTATTTTGACACTAATATCTTTCTTTTACCATACTAGCTATACAAAATATTGGTACTAGTGCACAATTACATGGTATTGACAAGTTGTTGCCTCTAAATGTTCAAAGATATTCTTAACTATATCAAACAGCCTAAGCGCTTCATAGGTATTTGTGTCTCTAAAATCTTCAATAGCACTACTAATCATTTCTACCACATCGTATCGCACAAAGAGGTGGGTATTGTCCAAGACCCTTATTATAAACTTCGTGATTGGGCAATCCAAACATTCATATTGATAATGAACTATGCCATTGGTACATCACTGCAAAGGTAGAAAGCAAAAGATCTCAAAGATTCTAATGAACCAAAAGTATTTGAAATAAAGCCGCACATGAATGGTATCTTAAGAGTTGAACATTTATAAAGCGGAATGTGGTAGCCATTATATGCGTAAGTTAAGCCATTTTGATTACAGAGGATGTAGAAATCGTGAGTTTCTAAAATTAATTTTTTTTTGCCCCAATCAACATCTTAGTCATTCTGATCTATTTAGTTTCCCAAATATATTTAATTATGGTTTACTTGCTCTCACAGTAGTTTACCATGATATGTACAACCCTTTGATGGAATTCACCATAATGTACCTACTGCCTACGCAAAACAAACAGCAGCTTGATCAAAAAGAAACGATTGCCACCGATAACAAAAAGCTAAAAAGATGCAAAATAGCTCAGCCGATTAGTCTCCCTCTAGATCTCTCTCTCTCCCGTAATGCATTTTGTGTAAAAGAGAAGGAAGGATGAAACTATTACTCCTACAAATTAGAATACGCAAGGCCAATGACACAACAAGACGTGGAATTCATAAATGCAGCCTTTACATTTTTTTTTTTTTTCGACACTTAAAGAAAATAATAACATATCAAAACTTTGGATGGAGAAAAATTGGATGATGTACTTTGAGATTGTAAGTGTTTCATAAGAAATGGGATTTGACCGTGGGCCAAATAATGTGGAAATCACCAAGCCAAAGGCCCGATACCGCTAGATTTAACTCTTCAATCCATATCGTTAGTGTAAGGATGAATATTCTCATCTATGCTGCTTGACTCTTCGAAAATGCCGCTAGGTGCGTGTCAAATCCTTCAAAATAGTGTATTTTTGGAGGATCCGACACGGCAAATAACATTTTCTTGAGAGTCCGAGCAACATAGATTCTCATGTCTGCATCTCATCCGACCCAATTTGTCCTGCCATCTATATGCAACAAAGACAAAGTTGCCATTCCTGTTTAATCTTTATTATTTACTCTAAGGGTCCTGTCGATTTACTTTCCAAAGTTTTGTGCCTCAAAATACATTAGTGAAATTTCTAAGGCTATGCAGGCACAACCATCTCCCGCTTCCACTTTTTCGATAGTTAGGTCCAACTTAATGCAATGAGATATACTACTATAGAAACACCATTTCCTAAGGTAGTCCTGATGCATTCCTCTAACCAATCTATTTAAAGTTACAACAACAACATTCCTGCATAATCACACAAAGCGGGCCTTTTTATATTTTTTGCTTTTTTCTTTTTCAATACACTTAAAGAAAATAATAATATATCAAAACTTTGGATGGAGAAAAATAAGATGATATATTTTTGAGATTGTGTTCATAAGTGAAATGGGATTTGACCACCATAGGCCAAATACCGGTGGAAATGACCAAGCCAAAGGCCTGATAACTATTTTGGATTGTTAACTCTTCAATCCATATTGGTTAGTGTAAGGATGGATATTCATCTATACTGGACTCTTCAATAATGCCGAGGGGTGCGTGCCAAACTCTTCAAAAGTAGTGTATTTTGGAGTGATCCGACACGGGTACAACAATATTTTCGAAGAGTCCGAGCAACATAGATTCTCATGTCTACACCTCATCCTACCCAAGCTTTGTCCTCGCCATCTAGATGCCATGTACCCCAAAGTTGCCATTCCCTTGCTAATCTTTATTATTTACTCTATGGGTCCTTGTTAGCTACTTCAAAGTCTTATGCCTGAAAATAACATTAGTGAAATTTCTAAGGCTATAGAGGCACAAACCATCTTCTCGCGTCACTTTTTCGGTAGTTAAGCCCAACTTGATGCAATGAAATATACCACCGCAGAAACACCATTTCTTAAAGCAGCCTTGGATGCTTTCCTCTAACCAATGTGCGTAAAAGGTCACAACAACAACATTCTCAGTACAATCACACAAAAGGTTTGGAGAGGTACTCTACCTCAGAGGCAGAAGTTGTTTACGATAGACGCTTGGCTGCAAGATAAACAAATCAAAGCAATTCAAAAAAGAAAATAACGGATGAAACAACGCACGTCAAACATCATTTGAAGTAAAAATAATATGATACAAAGTTGAAGAAACAAGAATAATATCGCATTTAAGCATTAGCTTCAATATGAAGAAGTAAAAAATTAGGGAGTTAATTTTCACTTCCCAATAACAAAACTAATAGTCACCTTCCTGCACCGAGAAATTCCATGGTGAACAATATGGACGAAGAAGAACCATCTTTGGTGCTGAAAACTCAAACTGTAATGATAAAATACTACTACATCTTCATGGTGTTTACTGTTTAGTCATCGCTTTTATCCTTTTTCCCCTTCTCATAAAAGTTTTCGTAACATTGTGACTACTAAAACTCTATAAAAGCATATTCGGCTTGTTATCACAAAAGGAATCAAATTGTTACGTAAATCATTAAAGAATTACGTAAATTGGCTGAACAAGAAGGCCTTCTAACCCATTCTAGAATTGAAAGTTTACCGCAAAAATCGTTTGGAAAAAGGGATTAGGGTGACAGAGAAGGGGGAAAATAAAAGAAGGTAACTCACAAGTTACAACCTGCATTTCCGAAGCCGAGGAGATTAGTGCACTTATGGGAATTTGGAAATCAATGGGAATTTTGGGCCGTGATTTTGAATTCTCCATGAACTAGTTGTCTTTCCTCCTATCGTCTCCAAAAAGATTTTTCAATTTTAATTTTTATGGAAAAGTCTATTTGCCCCCGATAAGTTTGATTACAATCATCCATTCACATTATAAACTAGTTTTTTTTCTTTATATTTTTACCCTTTCCTTTTAAATTTAGTTTTTTCATCAATGTAATAGTAATTAGTATTAATGACAATTATTTCTTAATAATTATATAATAATATTCTTAATTTTTAGAAAAGAAAGCATCTATGTTTGGGGTTGCTATCAAGAGGTATTTTTATTTTTGATTTAATTCATATGCATTGATACTTTTTCCATCTCAAATTATTTGTCGTGATTTTAAAAATAGTTATCTGAAATTATTTTTTATTTTAAAAGTTCAAGATAAATTTAATATTTTTTTCATTTTATCTTTAATAGTAATTGGTTTTGAAAACTAATATTATTAAAAATAAAAAACACAACACACACAAAAAAAATAAAAAAAATAAAAAAAATAAAAAAAATCTCAATTAATATTCTTTTAATGAGTGTGAAAAAGAAACACACAAGATAATTTGAAATAAAGAGAATAATTCTTTTTGTAAAAAAAAAAAATAGTGTGTTGAATATACTTTAGCAAATTATTACTTTATTTTCTGACTTATTAATTTTATATTTATCGTAGACTATTATTTTTCCCATCTAATTTTTTAACTTTTTCTGTAAATAAATAATATTTTTAAGAAATCAAAAAGGTAGTATTAATTAATTGATTTTTAAAATTACTCTTTGTTCGAAAAGATAGTTTAACAAATTTTTTAAAAAATCTTTTAAAACTCTTTTTTGTTTTTTATGTGTAAATTAAAGACATATTTTAATAAAATAATTTATTTGATTAAATTATTATGACTTTTTTAAGAGGGTATTAAATTTTAAAATTACTTTAAAAATAATAAAATATGCGCATACACAATTTTAGAGTGCTGTATAGAGAAAAATAGTTTTTGAGAGTTTTTAAAAAATTTCATATTTTTTATTTTTTTTATTTTTTTTAGTTTTTTTATATTTTTTAAAAACAAATTTTCTAAAATGAAAAATTAATTCTAAGGAAAGTAGGAAAATAAGTTTTATAAGTAATATTTCAAGTTCATTGTCTCCTTTCCAGTTCATACAATATAACCACCGCCACCTTCAATCACCTAGCTTTCTTTTTCATCCCATCTCACGCCCATATTATTTTACTAGAATTTTTTTTTTTCTTTTGACCATAATGATCAATAATCGATGTATTGCCTACTCCCATTATAAATAAAAAAAAAAACCAATAAAAGGTTGAAATTTCTTAATCTTTTCTTAAATTCAAATCTTAAATATAAAATTTTATATTTATTAGTTATTTTTAATACATGAAAAAAATTTCAATACGTGGAGAATGAATAAATTTATGCGTGGATCCTATATCTACAAATACTATATCCTTAATATTTTGTAAGGTATGCCGCACACACACATACATATATAGAGAGGATTATATATCTACAAATACTGTTATAAATATCCTTGTATGTACACGCGTGCGCGCACACACACACACACACACACACACACACATATATATATATATATATATATATATATATATATATATATATTCTCATGTAGTTTTTTCATACATACACAAATTCTATAGCGTATCTCACATCTACAAATAGGGTTATAGAATTTTTCCGACATTCTCATAGTCCTATTTACACTGATTTGATAAATTGTGAATCATTACTTATATTTGTTATTAAAATGACCTCTAATTAAGTAGTTTTATTAATTATTATGTTTAAATAAATTTAAACTACATATTTAAATAATTTTTTAAATATAGCTTGAAATATTTTAATAACGACGCTAGAACTCAAAATACTTTAGCCATGGTGGTACATCAACACATTATAAAAGTCATATAGCTCATAAGTGTCAATCCCTACTTAACAACAACCTAAGAGAGTCACACATTAATGTTGTAGTATTGTGTCTTTTTATATTACGCTAATTTGACAACTTGTGAATTATTGCTTATATTTATTATTAAATATCAATTTTCATTATTACTCATTAATATATTTTTATAAATTAATACAAATTAAAAATTCCAAAATTTAAATTAAATCAATATTTTAAAAATATAATTTAAAAATATGTCATGATAGTCAAAAATTCAAAGTAAACATGATAAAACATCATATTGTAGAAACTATAAAAATCATATAGTTCATGAGTATCGATCCTAGTTAGTAGCAATCCAAGAGTCATATATTAATATTGTAGTCTTGTGGCGCTATTTTTAATTTTATTATGTAGGAGACATACCAAATCATACCTTGTGTGAGAGCATCCGTTTATTGGACAAATGGGCCGGAGTAGATTTCACTTTCATGCAATAGAAAATTCAAACTTTTTTTCATAGTTTCCCTCCTATATCTTCTTTTTAACTATTATGAAATTTGAGCAAATATTTTTTATGAGTAATTTTTTTAATTTTTTTAATTTTTTTAATTTTTTTAATTTTTTTAATTTTTTTATATTTATTAATTTGAAATATTAAAAAAAATGAGGTATGTGTAAAAATTTAAAGAATTGTAAAACTTGAATAATGAAATTGAAGAATATTTGGATAAATTTACCGGTGATCATCCAACTCGAGTTTATGCAAAAAAGTACTTACTTTTTTTTTGTTACATAAAAGTCATCTTAATTTAAAATTTATTACACAAAAATTATTTTTATTTTATTTTTTATCACATAAAATAATTTAGCTTTTAAAATTTATCACACAAAATTTATTTTTTATTTATTTTTTAAAAGGTGTTTGTAGAATTTGTTATATAAAATGAGTGTATTAGTAAGAAAAAAATAGCCAAATTATATTTTATTTAATATTAATAATGGTAAAATGATTATAAAAAATCAAACTAAGAAAAATATTGGATATTGTACATCTCCTTGAACCTTTGTTCCTACATGACCTCGATCACCCGATCAGCACTCGCCATCTATTTTCATTGTTCAAATCTTTGACAACACGAAAACCATTGTTCAACTTTCTTTGACAACATGAAAAACCAAAAGCTTCCATCCCCTATCTATTCAAGGCGGGATGGAAGGGCAAAATTCGATAGAGATGAAATTGGGGCGATTGATTTTTTTTTAATTTCATTTTTGTTTTGACTCCACAAGAATTTGTCTTTTGTGTTATGAAGCAAAATATTAAAGGATGTTTCTAAAATTCTAAAATGAAATTTATTTTTTGTTAACTTGGTCAAAGTTGAATAATTTTTAAGTAACAATTTTTTTTTTGTCCATAAATATTATAACATTAAAAATTAACAAATCAAAGAACTTTAATTTTAAATTTTAAAAATTGAAATTTAAAAAAAAAAAAAATTGTGGCACCTGGATCAAGTAAAACATACAAAATATAACATATTAAAAAAAATAAAATAAATTTTATGTGATAAATTGAAATTTAAATGATGAACTTTATTCAAACATATTTTAAAGAATTATGATCTATGTATAACAAATTAATTTTTTTAAAAATTTTGATAAAATATAAACACATAAAAATATTTTAGAAATAAAATAAAATAAATAAAAAAACCTCAATTATCAATTCAATTTCAATCTATCAAACAACAATTAAAATAATAAAGGAATAAAAATAAAAAAATTAAAAAAATTAAAAAAATTAAAAAAATTAAAAAAATTAAAAAAATTAAAAAAATTAAAAAAATTAAAAAAATTAATATAATTTTTTTAACCTTTATGATCAAATTATAGACACAAAATTATAATCATTTTAATATATATACTTTGTAATTCCATTTATCATCCAAATATTACACAAAGTCACAAAATTTATTTACAATTAAAAAGGTAATGTCTCTTATATAATATTTAAATAAAATTAAAGGTTTTTTTTTTCTTTTTTGCTAAGAGAGCAGTTAAAAATTAAGTGACGCTTTTTTTATTTATAAAAAAGAATCTAATTGATTCAAGAAATTGGCCATAATGTTCAAATGCCTAAATATTTCGCAACTACTTAATATTTTAAATTTATTAATTAAAAATATCAAATTAAATCAGTTATATTAGATTTTTAAATCTCTATGCATGGGTATAATTGAATTATATTAATATTGATATTTAAATATAATTTAGCTATTATATATAAAAGTACGCAAATATCTAGTTTTATGTTTGTGTACCAAAAGAATAAATATTTGTTAATCAATTTAATAAAAAAAATAGAAAGAGAGAATGTAAAAAAAAAACAATCATTAACTCTCCTCGTGAAATTATGACCATAACTGGTAGACACAATTAATTTTTTTTTTTGGATATTTATACTTGAAATTACCATATGCATGACATTAATGATGATTATCATAAATATTTTAAAAGCAAATTGTAAAATTAAATGACAAATTATAAAAAAATATTATTAATATTTTTATGTTTTTATATTTTAATATTTAGATATGTAATTTTACAAAGAGTATAACGGCTATACTCGAACGTCACTAATAAAATGTTGTTATAGAGAAGTAAAAATATAACATGAAAATTCCAGTTCGAGAAAATTAGGTTGTTACAATGAAATGTTATTATTCCTCATTATTCCTCTGCTTAAAAATGTTGTATTTTAACCTTTTGATTTTGTTTTTAAAATAAGTGGTGTTTATATAATCAATGCATATTAACGACGCTCTTCCAATTTTACCCTTATTTAAATGATGAGAATTTTACATAATCAAGAAAATATTAAAGAGTTACATCTTTTTCAAGATATTTATTAAGGGTAAGTAGGTAAAATATATTTTTCTATCTAGGAATGAGTAGTTTTCTTAAAGCCGCGCTAAGTTAAAAGCACCAATTTTGAAACAGAGTGGAAATATAACGAATGGTCGTTATAACGATGGGCTCGACTACAACAATATTTTTCTTTATTTACAAAAATATAATAAATATATTACAAAACATAACAATTTTTTTTTAAAAATATTAAATTGAACCGAATCGAACTAATTCAATTCTTCGGTTCGGTGTTTAGTTTTTTTTAATTTACTAAATTTTTCTTTATAAATTAAAATCTCAAATTTTGATGATTTAAAAAAAAAAAAAAATTATTTCCCTTCTCCT
Source organism: Datura stramonium (assembly GCA_018107945.1). Lineage (NCBI taxonomy): Eukaryota > Viridiplantae > Streptophyta > Magnoliopsida > Solanales > Solanaceae > Datura > Datura stramonium. The sequence goes on along the minus strand of JACEIK010002793.1, from coordinate 79,141 downwards.
TCTCCTCCTCCTCCTCTTTATTTCTTCCTTCTTATTTGTTTTTTCAATTTATCAAATTTTCTTTGTAAATTAAAATCTTGAATTTCACAATTGATGAATTTTTGAAGATTCAAAATTAAAATTTGATTTTAAAAAATTAAAATAATTCCGGATTGGGATTAGTTTAAAAATTTGAGAACATCTAAGGAAGTTTATATCTCAAATTTAGGATGAATTTGAAGTAGATTGATGTGGTTTTGAATAAAATTTTAGATTGAATCTCAAATTGCACTATGAATAATGCTTGAAGCTTCAAAATCTAAACTTGGGTTTGAAAATTCAAAATAATTTTGACATGGGTGTGGTTCCAAAAATTAGAGAACACCTTGAAGAACTTATATCTCAAATTTAGGATGATTTAATGTTGATTTGATGTAGTTATGAATAAAATTGTACGAATTTAAATTTATGTTGTTGTGGTAGTATTAAATATGTATGAAAGTTTTATACAATGTTTGTTGTATATGTATTATATTTTTTAAAATGTAATACAAATGTTTATAAATTTTATATTATTACACATTTCATACCTAACTTGAGTGAATTTTTTAAGCCTTAAGCAAGATATACATATTTATATTAATTTTATACAGCTTTTTATATACAATTTTGAGGGAAAATTTGAAACGGGTGATTTAAAAAATTAATGTTATATTTTGTAAAAAAACTCTTGTTATTTTTTGTAAATTTAGTAATTTTTTCAAAAACAAATAAAATTTTATATATATATATATATATATATATATATATATATATATATATATATAAGATCTCGCAACTTTCAAAGTGAACACATTTATATATTTTGGTCGATTAAGTAATAAATAGGTAATTCAGTTGATCACTAATGGGAAAGCTTGGTATAGTTTGATTTACGGATTAAATTATTTTGAAAGTATACCTGAGAAAGGTAGGATAAAATGATTTTAAACTTATTTGGATAAAATGAAATATTCAAGATTAAGAACAAATTTACACTGTCAATCAAATACAAATATATTTTATCTCAAGCTTAATCATGAAATATCGCAGAATAATATAAATTTTATCCCAAATTTAATTTCGAAATATCGCCCATTATCATACCAAACAATCTTCTATTTTTCTTTCCTTGATCTGGATTCTTACTATAAATATAGAAATGTTGTAATCCTTCAGTTCCTATTTTAATCGCAGTATACTAAAAATACCGCTTAAAATTAAGAGATAATTAATCATATTTTTTCAATTCTACCCATAATACTTAAAATCATTCTAAAATGTGAAAAAAATTATTATTATATATTTTCAAAAATTAATAAAATATATTAGTCAAATTATCTCTATTAATTTCCAAATCTTATCGATGGGAGTATATTCTACATTTGAAGTTCCTTAGTTTCAAAAGAGAAAAAGGAAATTTCCTTGGTTTCACATTTCCTAAGGAATGACGGGTGATGACATGACACCGTATTTACATAGATTATCAAAGTGAACAAACATTAAGAGATATTTGTTTTTCCTACTTCATATTTAACATAATGAGTAAAACACAATTAGTTCCTATTTAATTGAAAATTTGTATTTTTCATGAAGTCAAAAGTTCGTAAAATTTGTTCAACATCACTAGACAAAGCATAACAGAGATAGAGAAAAAGATCTTGCATACTACTAATAGTACCCTCAGTTAGCAATGTCATGTTAACGGAGAGCAAAAACAAAAGGACAACAAAAGCTTCATACAAGACCACGTTCAATGCAGCATAGTGGGATTTTAGTTTGGTGAAGGTACTATGTCACTCAAAATCACACACTGCAGTATATATATAGAACCTGAAACCTGCAGTTGCTTGAAAATTGAATAGGAGGAGGGGGAGGGGACAGACATCTTCCAATCATGTTACACCAGAAACTGCTATCTCTAGCCCCAAACTTACAAGAATAATGAACTAGAACAAGCCAACATAAATGGTTAATCAACAGCCCGGCAATTACCTTGCCTAGTAAGAGAACCTATAGACTCTTCATCATCTTCCAAGGCACTATAAATCAACCTGTAGAATACAGACTCGGTCAAGAAGTGGTCTTTATTTATAAGAACTTCCGTAACAAAAAGCGGGTTTTTTAGCCAAAATAAAAAGAACAAAAAAGGATGCCTGCTTTGGTACCTTTAGTCCGATCTTAGACAGAGAAATACGGATATGAAGCACTATTAAATTACTTACCAAAATAATGATATGAAGAGGAGAAGGATAATATAGCCTAGTTTGAAAAGCCTTGTTTCTTTTCCCCAATTGGGCAGATTAAAAATCTCTGGGTCACATCAACAAGGTACGCCTTCGTGTACCAGAGCATGAAGCAAACATAAGAAATTTTGTTTGATGAAACACATCAGCAATATTAGAGAAGTTTGACATCTAATTAAATCTCAAGCACTAACAAGTTCCGACAAATAAAATCAATGACTACAAGGATATGAGGCATTTTGAATGCATTTGAAGAGAGGGTAATAGAAGGATGAAAGATCACTGCTTCAGTTTCAGCTTATGATGTAATGTAGATCCTTCAACCACTTAGTATTGGTTATATTCACATTATTTAGCAAATAAGTACCACCTCTTCAGTGGACTTCCATTGCTCTACCAAACAAAGATTCAAGCCACATTTAAGACTAACTTTTGTCCACCCTAACAAAACTTCAATCTAGTCTTTCCTCTAGATTCATATGGCAAAATGCACTTCCTTTTATCCTTAAACTGTAAACACTAATAAATATACTAGCAATATTTTCAACGATTTTACCATTTCTTTGGTCAATTTGTAAAAGGCTCAACAGAAACCTTTTTTTAAAGTGAGACAGTTAAATAAACAAAAGAATTATTAACAAAATCAGCCAAGCACATGAGAACTTACTAGTTTCATCTCTGAATTAATCTATTTGGTATCAGTAAAAACCCTCCATTTTCAAACAACAACAAAAACTTGCTATATGACTTCTATATCTATTTCCCTGATTGGACCCATCACATTCCAATATCTGGGTTATTTTTAACAAAATAGGCCAGAATTAGCACTCGGGTCACAACTCTCTGAAACGCCTGACATACGGGGCATGCCAACAACGATATTGTTGATATCACCCATTCTGTAAAGTATATAAATCTTCCATTTCCATCATATTTTTTCCTAGCTGTTTGTACAAATTTCAAGAGTTTGTAGGTTAGGGATGGAAAGAGCTTAGCAGTCATGTGTCTTTTAGGGTAATAAATGGGGGAAGGTAAGCTTTGGGTCATCTCTGGTGGGGGATAACATTTTGAGACTTACTTTCCTCTAACATTTACAGAATCTCACATTAAAGGAGATGTTACAATCCAACAAGTGCGGAGGATACAAGATGGAAAAAGTTTTTGGGATTTGAATTTTAGGAGGAGCTTGCAAGATTGGGAAGTGATGGAATTCCAAAGTCTAGTCGAGTTGTTTCATAAACAAAGAACATCACAGGATAATCATGACGTATGGAGGTTGGGGGTGGGAAATATTTTTCTGTTAAATCTTTCTATGAGAAGATTTTAGTGGAAGAGGTTGCATTTCCACATAGATCGATTTGGATTCCAAAGGTTCCGAGAAATGTGTGTTTCTTCACTTGGTGCCAACAAGAGAGAATTTTGATGGCTGAAAATTTGAGGAAGAGGAAAATTACATATGTTAGTTGGTGTTTTATGTGCAAGGGATCGGATGAAGATGGACCATCTCCTCCTAGATTGTCGAGTAGCCAGAAGGTTCTGGTGGAAAATTGTGTCAAATTTCTTGGGCTATGCCAGACACTATGGAAGAGTTGATGTTTAGTTGGAATTGCGGCAGAGGAAAGAGAAGACACATGGGATGGAATGTTGCTCATCTAGTTCTTATGTGGGTCATTTGGAGAGAAAGAAACAGGAGAGCTTTTGAAGATATTGAGATGAACTTTGTAAAATTGAAGAATAACCTCTTTATCTTTTTTTTTTTTTTTTTTTTGGTGCGCGCATGTACCTTTAAATATAGAAGGCCATGCTATTCGTGAAAAAATCACATCTTTTTGTAGGTTTTTTACTCTTTTTTAAAATCAAGGATAGGTTCTCTTTACTCTTTTGTTGTACTTCTTTATACTGGCCTCCTTTTTGTGCCCATGCTATTAATAAGATTTATTGCTTTATCAAGAAAAGGAGATTGCAGGTCTTTCAAATCATCTTTTCTCTATGTGATTTTAGAACTATCCATCTTTCTACCACCTTCAATCAACATAACGCCCACACCTATGGAACGATGGATTTGAAGGTTTATGTAGGATATAGCCAACCCATTTCAAGCTACCTTCTTTTATTTTTACCAATATATGTGCTACTTGTCCCTCCGTCGATGTTATAACCTTGTCAATCTAGCTCAGCAACACGTCCACCTTTAATTTCACATTTTTTTTTTTTTGACACTCTTGTTACGTTGGGCACTATAGGCAAATCATCCACTCCCATACGACATTGAGAGACTTCACTACTATTTATAAAACCTGATTTTTACTTTGATAGGTACTTCTTGAAGAGACTATCACATACATTCCCGTAATGCTCCTCTATTTCAGTCATCTCACTTGAACTCTATATGCTGCTCCTTCATCGTCATGCTCATTCTCCTGGAACATCGAGTTTAGATATCTAAATTATTTTCATTTAGGCATCATAATCCCCTCTAATCTCACCTTTATTTCTTCTTACGAGGGATGAACTTGCAGTTGCAAATATATTCTATCTTATTTTTACCTATCCTAAACTCGAAAAATATTCTATCTTACTTTTACCTATCCTAAACTCGAAAAATACTCTATCTTACTTTTACCTATCCTAAACTCAAATTCTCTGGAGTGTTTTTCAACATTCAAACTTTTAGTTATTTTCTTGTTAGCTATGTAAATTAACATAATATCATAGAGAAAAAGCTCAAAATCATCCCTTATTTTTTACTTAGACCCAAAGTCATCCCTCTTCTTTTACATGGAGCACTAATAGTCTTCCATGCAGTGTTCCGGGGAGCGTGAAGCGGAAAAAAACGACAAGACCCTGCTTCGCTTAAAGCGTGAAGCGAAGCGCTTGCTTCATTGAATTGAAGCGCAATTTTTTAAAGGAAGACCCAATTAAACCTTCCACAACGACAATATATATAAATATATAAGCAAATGTTTAATTTAAATACCAATAAGTAGATAGCAAAATCAATACAAAAACATAAACTTTAGAAATGCTTTCTTCACATGAGCTGGGAAACTTTGACAAGCGGTAACATTTTTTGGATTACCACCGATGAGATGAAATTTGTGATGATAAATTCCCCCTTTTGTGATCTTGTTACAAAAAAGACATTGAATATAAGTCTTGTGGGTATCATTTTGCGCATACATCCAAGTCAGGTCTTTCTTTTGATCTTTTGATGCCACTTACAATCTTTAAGAGCAAAGGAATTAAAATTCAGCAACTTTAATTTTTTAACATCCACTGAAACTGGACTATTTGGATAGAATTAAAATTCAGCAACTTCATTTGAAAACAAATTCAATGAAACTGCACTATTTGATTTTTATTAAAATTCAGCTACTTTAATTAAAATTGAAAAAAAGATGAAGTAGAAAAAGATCCTAGCACAACAGAGTAGAGAAAACAACCAAATAGAACATTCCTAAACAGCAAAAAAGAGAAGAAAAACCAGAGCATTGCAGAAAACAGAGGAAAGAAGAGAGTAGAAAAAGAAGAAGAAGAAGAAGAAAAAGAACCCTAGCACTAGAAGTGGACAGAACGAAGAAGAAAGAAGAAAAATTACCTGAAGAAAGAGAAGAGTTGAAAACACTAGTGGAGAAGCAGAGCAGAAGTTGAACAAATTTGAGTCTCGAGTAAGAGTTTTCTGAAGTCGGGACTCTTCTTTACCTTAAAATTGACATTTTAAAACTTAAAAAACATAAAGCGTCGCTTCACTTTGCTTCTCGCATCGCCATGCTTCAGCACTTAAGCTTTCAAAGCGATCGCTTTTCTTCACCTCTATCGCTTCAGGTCTTTGAAGCGCATCAACCTTGCATTGCATCAGCGGTGAAGCGCTTGCTTTCCTGAACACTGCCTCCATGTTTAAAATGTTAGTGCACTTTTAGTCACCTCCCTAACAACTGGTTATTATTTAACGTCTTCTATGTGCACTTATTGGACCATGAGAAAAGATTCAAGAAAAAAGTCACCTGCTCCAAAGGCTAAGGTTTCTATGTGAGGATTTGTGTAATCCTTTTTTGATGAAAGGTTATGAATGTGCAAAGTACACAACTGCATGCAAATATGCAGAAAACTACTCAATATGGATAAAGATGTCATGTTCTTGTAAATAGACGTCTCACCTCTGCATCAAAGCCACCAGTTTACTCGTTTTTAAGTAGGGTTATTATCACAAATCCTTGTTAAAATCTGCAACTAAAGTTTCAGAGAGTCACAGTATTCAAAAACTGTAAAGTTCTTGAAGATTGAGAAAAAACATACGACCACATGGGGCAGAGAAGAACAAACACTGCCACCACCCTCCAACCCCTTCCACCACCACCACGGGCACCTGCGCCAACTGCAGCAACCCCACATCCTTCCCTTCAATTGAACTCCACTTTCCATCAGCCCATCTTTCTCGGAAAGAAGCTTAAATTGAAATGGCTCAATATAATCCTCGAGATGGAACCGATTAAACTGAACATGATCGAAATAATTTTGGTTTGGTTTTAGTTTACAATTTTAAAATCCGAAAAATCAAACTGAATGTTTAAATAGCCAACCAAATGCCCACTCCTACCACTGAAGACATGCTGCAAATTAGTAGAGAATACAATTTTTTTTAACCTTAAAAAAAAATAGTAGGCAAAAAAAGGAAGGAAATATAGTAGAATGAAATGGATATGATTTTTCCCGTACAATAAATAGACATAGAAAAGACCCATTAACATATTACTGGCTGAAACACCAGATTAACAATTAAAGCTGAAATTATGCAGAAAAAGAAAGGAAGAGACATATTGATGGAAGGGCAATGGGCAGGGAGGAAAAGCATGCAAATACAACCCAGATATATATAGATACCAAGAAAAATAGAAAACCAAGAAGTTGTCTTGAATACTAAGGGCCCGTTTGGATATGGATCTTTACCTTCTTTTCAAAAAATATTTTCAAAACATTGTTTGGTTATTCATTAGAATGATTTTCTAGTTAGTTTTTGAAGATGAGTTTTTAATTTTTCATAAACAGTTTTGACCAGTTTTTAAAAAGATTTTTTTTTTTCCACTCACAAACTTCAACTTTTTTTCAAATGAAATGCATATCCAAACACAACTTTAACTTCCAAATACCATTTTCACCTTCAACTTCAAATATCAGTTAAATTCATGTCCAAAAGCCTAATTTCAAGCATTTTGTGCTTATTCCTTGCCTGATATTTCACATTTGACCACTGAAGGGGTCTGCAAGATTTAGTGGAAAATCCAGACATCAACAATGCCTCTTCAGCGTCTCAAGGTTTTCTTTTATCTGGAATCTTGAGAATGAGAGGTATAGATAGAGCAAGCATTCTTTTTTTTCCCTAACTTCTATATTGGTTTTGCAAAATCATCCAAGACAGCTAGGATGTCAATCATCTAAGCAACAAACATCCAGATGTTACCGGCACTTTATGCAAACTGGAAGGGAAGCTAGAGTAGCAGGAAGTAATATCACTTTTGCCAGGGAAGAAACATGAGACATTTATCCAGGAGGTAGAGATTGAAAAAGAGAAAAACGATGAAGAGACTATGAGAAGCATACAGGGAGAGACAAAGCTGAAAATTGGACAGTCAACAGGAAAACTTTAGGGAAAGAGAGGATAAGTTCTTTCTATCTACAATGTTATTGTAGGAATTGGGGATCTAAACTGTGAAGGTCTGATGACCAATAGCACCTTGTCTTGTCCTTCAATCTTAACAATGGATGCTTCTTCTCCACATCTAAGACCACTTTCCTATCTTCGAGGGCCATGGTTTCCAACTGATCCAAGCAGCTTGCAGATACTAGACTCTAAAATATCCAGAATATTTGCTCATTTGAGCCAAAACTGACTGGTTTTTTTAGCACAAATTGAGTCTTAAATCAGATCACAAGCTTAATCTGAAATTAACCACAGCTACATATATTTAGTTCTATTGTAATAATAGCTGCATATATAGCAGGTGACGTACAAAATTCACGATACCTCACACCAAAATTTAATAGCATAGCTCAAGCCATCTATTAGCAGGCCAATTGTGAGCATTAATTCATTGCAAAATTCGCAATACTGCCAAGAACACATTTGCTTACACTACTCACTAGGAACCTAAATTGGCATGTTGGAGCCTGAGTTTGCTCAAAACGTCCCACTCTGCCTCATGGACATACCGACAGTATGTCAACCCAAAGACCAAGCAACTGGGCATTCAGAGACCTTGGTCTTAACAGAACATGAGGAGCAGTCAAGCTTTGGAAGTAAATTTCAAGGGTTCATTAAGATTCAATGTGGTAGGTAAGTTTAAGAATTGAGCAATGTGAAACGACCAAAAAGGACCACGTATGCTAATATGAGCCTGCTCAAATCACGCAATTGCAATCCCGACAAAACTTCAAAAGTAACAAATTGTGAGACACCCTAGATTTGCTGATTAACTTGAGACTAGAAAATAATTCCACATCACAAAAAATCGACATACTGCACCTAAACAGAAAAATCGTTTTTGAATTGTACGTACCAACTCATCTATAAAGCATAAATAACAAAAGAGGGAATAGTTTTATTTTAGAGCGTAACTGTCAACCATATGCAACCAGGGATGGAGTTATTCGATTACAGTGGATTCCTTGCCTGAATGTAATGTGTCAGTAATAAGCACATGAAATATTTCTATCGGTAGGTGCTGGTGAGACTCGAGTTCAAGAACTCTTCCAGCTTTGATACCATATTGAATTGTGTGATACAATATATAAAAGCTTAAGCAGCTAGAGGGACGACAAATTATTTTCAGTTTGCAACAATTCTAAACAATAAAAGACAAGTAGATTGCCATGCAGAAAAGAACATAAAAATAGGAAAAGAGGAGTCTCTTCTGGACAAAATAAATATTGCTCACGAAGTCTATAAGCCAAGCTGAAACCAAGTTTCACCCTCGCAAAGAAACATATCACCCTCGCAAAGAAACATATCACCAGATTTCTAACAGTTTATTGACAAATAAGAATCCTAAGAAAACTATTACCATTGAAAGAAAATGCATGGGTTCTTAGGCTATGTAAAAGACTTTATAAAGGATCAGAAGTAAATGCTGCAGAGAATCACAGCAGATATGCAGAATGGAGGAATATAACCAAATCCCATCTCTACAAATATTTGAGATCAGCAACATGCTATAACAACTAACATCTTCTGCCTAAGCAGCATATACATGAATGCAGTGTTCCACAGGTAAGCTAATCTGAATTTGATCAAAACTTAATTTAACTTGCAGTTCAGCCATGAAGCAAAAAGATGAGCGGAGACTTACAATCTGTAGTTGTAGTACATATATGGAACACATAGAAGTGACATAACCCAATGCCCCGTTATTAGATAGAGCAAGCACAGAACTCCTTGTGTGATGAACTCAGGTAAAACAACTCCATTTATGCGAGATGCAGAGTCGTATGGGTTGATATAATCAAACTCTAGATCTGATAAGCACATTAGCTGTAACACATTTCAAATTTCAGACTTCATCTTAGAAACAGAAAAAAAGAAGAAAAAAAAAGATACAAGTTTACTGCAGTTTTCTGCATGCTATACTCAATAGAAGGTACAGTTTCGCCATGCCATTCTCAATAGAAGCTGCACATTAGCTGTAACACATTTCAAATTTCAGACTTCATCTTAGAAACAGAAAAAGAAGAAAAAAAAGATACAAGTTTACTGCAGTTTTCTGCATGCTATACTCAATAGAAGGTACAGTTTCGCCATGCCATTCTCAATAGAAGCTATCTAACAACTATGTGGTGTTGCTGAGTAGTTACATATCACGGTTTTATCCAAATTAATGTATACATATTTGTATGTGTATATAATAAATGTGTGTAGGATATCTTTTATAACAAAAATAAGATGTAAAATTTTCCCATAAAACCCAAGACCTGATTTGGTATAATTTGAAGCATCCAAATAGGCAACACATATTTGTACATCGGGTAAGCCCCTATATGAAACTCCATTGCAATCAATCAATTGTACTTTAACAACGAGATAGTTAAACAAGACCAGAATCCTCATTCTCTGAACTCTACAAGAAGTTGTATGCAGCTTAAGTTTAGTATAATCCCTAGAATGACAGCTTTAAACTAATGTGAAGCCAATGTTCAACAAATCACTTACCTCAGGAGCTTATGTCTTTTATGTGCTTACTAAGCTAAAATCAATGTGAAAATTCAAAAACCAAAAATAAATTTAATCAACATTTGCGAAAAAAAAATAAAATGCCATCTTCAGTAGATTGAGAAATCACATCAACTAACAGAAAAACTATAGCAATACGAATCTCACGTTTGCATTATCAAATTAATCATCACTGAAATTAACTAAAACCTCAACTTTAAATCTAGAATAAAAGCTAAAAGAAAAAAATAAGTTCTCTGAGTAGCAATTTTGAGGTAAAAATAAAGAAAAGGTGAAAAGACTAGGATTTAGGAGATAGACCTGAAAAACAACCATGACAAGGAGAGATATGAGAATGAAGAAGAAGAGAAGCCATGCCCAAACATCAGCCATTTTCTCTTCTTACTAGCTCGAGAAATCAATTCGGTGAAGAAGGAGGATTTTGGTGATTAAATATAATAGGGCCGGGTGCGTGATGCGCCCCCGGTTCTTTCTTTTTGTGGATTGGCAGCAAGCAACGAATCGGAGCAAAAGGCGATTCCAATTTTCAAGCCGAGGTAATGATCCCACTTTGGAGCCGGAGCCGGAGCCGGAGCAGTTGGGTGTGTGTGTCTCGCTCGGAACTTTGATTCGGTGTGAGCGAGGATTTGCTATAGATGAAAATAAACCCTTTGGAAAAAAGAGAAATCAGGAAAAAAAATCATTACATATTTTTCGGCCCCTTTAAAAGTTGTCAATATTTTTTGTTTTGATATCTAAATTAAAGCTTGCTACCGTTGGATGCTCCAACAATGTTTAAAGTATGTGTATTAGACACGGAATATCTACGTGATAAAAAATGTGTCTATTAAACATGAAATATCGACATGACAAAAATGTGTAAGCACGCGAATTGATGAAAAATAAATACATATCTTTTATTAAAAGCTTACATCTGATTTTTATTTAGCCGCTTAATAATAACATAAATAATGTCAATGTGAGGACTCAAACACAAGACATTCTATAGCTTTGTGAACATCTTTTGCCACTAAGCTACAACTTTCAATTGTTTTTACAGATGTTCAAAATATTATACATATGAAT
>JACEIK010002793.1:39118-66712 GCA_018107945.1 Datura stramonium | reverse complement strand
ATGTATTATTTTTACCCTTATCCAGTAACCAAACGACCCCTTAATTTTTTATTTCTACATAAATTTTACTTCTTCTCAAATTTGTTCTTATAGTTACTCTTCATATCAAGAAAAAGAGTTTAACGGAAAAAAGGTTATATGTCTTTTTCTTAATTTTCTTTACATTTTTCTTGCTCTCTTGACTTTCATCGATATTAATGGGGTCTCTGACAGCAAAAACCCATGAGAGAAGGATTCTTTAAAGAGAGTTGCTTACAATATTTAAAAGCTAAAGGAAAGGATATACTAGATTGAAAAATAAAGAAATAGCCAGTTAAATTCTTAATGATGACCTAGTGGGCGCAACAATGGCAAAAAAAATCTGGATCAATCTAGCAGTCAGAATGAAGTGTGCTAAGCTTCATCTCATCATCATTCCTAAAAAGATAATAGGAAGTTTGTCAATCACCAAAAAAAAAAAGAAGAAGACTAAATCACAACTGATAGAAATAGCAACCGATGATCGAAAATCAAGCCACCCAGAATACTTCCACAGACTCATATGCAGCTAAGACTCCGCTATCACAACACCCACGAAGATACACCATAAAATCGATGGAGCAAACAGGATCGCAACGTAAAGCAACTTCCATTAAGCTTTCGAGTTAAGATTATGATCTACGAAGAATTTCTAGTCTAAGGCTCCATTTTTTGGTATTTGGGACAAAAAAACTATGAAATAAAGTGAAGATATCAACTATATAAACACCTCCACCGACCTAGGGCCCATCTCAACCTGTCTGCTTGTGCAGTCTAGCGAAAACATGAATATCTCTATATTCTAAAGTCGTATTGATGAATGACTTAAAATTTTGAAAACTAGACTCATAGATCATCAATTTGATAGGTAGTAGGCCCTCTAACTTTTTATATATTGGGAGATATGATAGTTCAAAGTCATATCACATTTGAGATTATTTGAAATACTTCCCCATAATAAAACCTTCCACTCTATCTCCCCATCTGTTTACCCCCTCTCTTGATTGTCATTTTCAGTCATAATCTCATTCTCAACATTGTCAATATATTGAAAGAAGATCTCTCCTTTATAATCATCCCAAAGTTTGAGTTATCTGTTATTGCTCTAGTTAGTTCATTGTTCTAAACACTAGTATCTCTTATGCCTGAATCTACTCTTAATGAACATTCATTAGCAGCCTCTGCCCTTAACCTATGAGTAATACTCTGCACCTGCTTTTTGACAACATCAGAAGTGACATTAGTGTTTATTTTTTCACTTTCTGCATTGTCTGATCCAATAGTTCTGCTCTCAGTGTGGAAATTTTCATCTTCCTTGTTCTTTATCGCCTCCTGTCTGCTTGATCCTTCGCATTGTGTCCCATTACTTCCCTGGTCTCCTTTAGTATTCAATGACCCAAATTTGTTTTGGACATGGACTTGTTATTTATTAGTTGTCTAACTTCTAGGATTAGTCACTCCAGTCTCCTCTTTATTATGCTAAGTTGTGTTTTAACTTCCCTTTATGAACACCCTTTTATCATTGATAGAGTTTAATTTTTCAGAATTGCCAACTATTTTATGTCACGATCCGAGTCTATACCCTGGACGTGACATGGTACTTAGGGCCACAAGTGTCCCCAAGCTAATCCATGGTATAGCATACTACTGAAATTTTAAACACTGAATGTAATCTATAAGCGGAAGCTTTGAAAACATAATCGCTAAAATACTTCAAGTAACAGAATATTGGATAAAATACTGAATTACTAAATCTATCCGAAAGCCATATAAGAACTGATGAGTTGCTGGGGCAAGTCCCTAACTAACTCTAAAGTTTGAACTGAAGTATCTAGATACAATAGTCTAAAAGGAACTCTGGCCCTCGGCAAATGAGGACTCACCACTTGTCACGACCAGAACGGAGGTCCGGATCGTAACACGGGACAAGGAGCCCCAAGAGACCCCAAGTCGACCCGTGGCATAAGCGTACATCTAACTCAATCAAGAAACTGAATAATCAACAATACAATCATAGAGTAATTCTAACTTGGAATATAACATCAGAATATGAAATCCGAAGTTGAATACATACATATGTCTGAATAGCCTGTAAACATAACGATTTGATGGGACAAGACCTCAACTAACTCAACAAGCTGAAACTGAAATACATAAAGAAAAGCTGAATAGTCTAGTCCTCTAAAGATGAGGATTCACCAACAAAGCAACGCTAACTTTGACAAGATGACTAAGAGCGGGGCTGAAGCTGAGAGTCGGGTCCTGTATCATGAAACGATACAACATAAAAAGTATGCGGTCAATACGTGGAATGTACCGAGTATGCAAGGTAAGAAAGACCGCTAAAGTAAGCAAAAATCATTTAAAGACAATGCAGTAGTTAAAACATAAACATCAGTAAACTGAGAGTAGCGGTTGCATGCATTCTTTCTGAAATCATGATCTCTTCATAACATGACATAACATCATAACTAAATCGATTGTCTCAAAGCTGAATTCTGACATTTATAAGTAAAAGCTGAACATTGAGTCAAACCTGCTTTAGAACATGCATTTACATAAATCTCATAAGTAATGAATATGCATATCTGAAATCACGAGGAACAATGGGAGACTCATCTTTTAACTGGCATACCACAATAGAGCTTACATGGTCCCAATTATCACACTCAAGTGGGTAGAGCCATCTAAAGCCTTGCCAGGATTAGGGACGATACCATGATATCGATATCAAGATGAGGGCACATTCGAGAAAGGGAAGCTCAGAAGGAGGTCCCAAGTCATATAATAGTATAAACCTGCATTGACACGTAGTTTTGAGGCATAGGGTGATCGACCCATAGCCTACTCAGTGCTAGACAATACTCCTAAAAATATACATATGCTCTACATCATTTTATAATGACGCTCAACATCGTCAATTGAAGAAGCTCATTAATAAATACATCTCAAATATGAAATCATGCATATGAGAAGCTTTAATTCAAACATACCACAAGCTGAAAATATAATTGGGAGATTTCGCTCCAACACAATGTGGTAAGCTTTACTCGGAAAAATCATCATTCATACTCAACACATGGGCATTGTCCAAAGCTTTATCATACTTGATGATGCTAAATTCATATCAAAACATCAATTATAAACATGGGTAGCTTTAAAACATGCTCTTCTTCATAATATCTCACCATTATCACATATCCATCACAAATCTCACTTTTCATGAACATCTTATCAATGGCTTTAAAATTCATAAGGCTAGAAACATGATTTTTAATTGAAATCGTTATAAAAAATTTCCATGCTTCATAATTCGATAATAGAATCATAATCAATTCATACCCATGTGTATAAATAGATAATTCATGCATTTGGATAAAAACCCCATAGATAAATCACGGAATTTCATATTTTTTAGAGAAGGATTGGACATGGATGTGGAAGAAACCACCAATTCATAACCTTACATACCTGTTGGAGGCTGAATCTAACTCTACCTTGAATTCCCAAAATAAAATTGAAAGGAAAAGGAATTGAAGATCACTAGCTTGAGCACCCTCTCAAATCTCTTCTACTTTGCATGCATGGATGGAAAATGAATAATCTGAACTCAACCCCATAAAAGGCCACTATTCATACCCTAAAACGTCATAGTTTAGGCTTTAGGAACTTAGGAATTACGAAAAAGGCCCTTACTAATTTCGCAGAAAATAACTGCCAGGTGGCCCTAACAAGTAGCCTGATGACTCATGGCTAGGGGGGTACGACTCGTGGTGTCATCCGTTATGTTCACTGCTTAACAAATCTTCTGGGCTCATCATGGGTCATCTCACGACTCGTTATGGGTGACCACGACTCGTGGTCACCACCCGTGAAGTACACTGCCTCACTTTTCTTTTCCTTTCTTACTTCCCTCCCCACGGCTGACCCAACGACTCTTGGGTCCTGACCACGAGTTGTGGTCTCGTATGTGGGGTCTCATCTCTTCCAGTTCTTCTCACTAGGGCCTTCCCCAAGAGTCACCTCATGACTCGTGGGCTTCTCTCACGAGTTTTCCCACGACTCATTCTGAGTCTGTTGTAAAATTTTCAACTTTTCTCTATTTCAACTCTCGGGTCTGATCCTTGGCCTTCCGGGGTATAACAATATCTTCCCCTTGGGAACATTCATACTCGAATGTTGGAAAATACACAGAAAAGCATAGGTATGCAATTACCATATTCAAATACTGATTATTTAAACTGAAAACTGACGGAATGACTACCTCCGATTCAAAATACATAGATGAACTGAATTCACCAATCATACATACATTCACATGCATAAAAGAAACTTGCGAACATGAACTGAACATGAAACTAAATAGAGTTTTAGGGAAAAACTTATACCTCAAGCCGGAACTGATCCGGTAGAGAATAAATGTGGGTATCTAACCATCATATCCGCTTCGCTTCCCACGTAGCTCCTTCAATATGCTGATTCTTCCATAATACTTTAACTGAAGCTACTTCCTTGTTCCTTAGCCTTCGAACCTGTCGATCTAATTATTTCACCGGAACCTCCTCATAGCTAAGGCTGTCTTTCACCCCAACACTGTCCATCGAGACCACTAGAGCCAGATCACCCAAACACTTCTTCAAAAGTGATACGTGAAACACAGGATGCACAGAAGATAACTCGGAGGGCAACTCTAACTTGTATGCTACCTTACCAACCCGTTTAACAATCCGGTAGGGGCCAACATAAAGAGGGATAAGTTTTCCTTTATTTCCAAACCGCATCACTCCCTTCATTGGAGATACCTTCAAAAACACCCAATCATCTACCTCGAACTCAAGTTCCCTCCTCCTTACATCGACGTAGGACTTTTGATGGCTCTGGGCAGTTTTCAACCTGTCTCTTACCAACTAAACCTTCTCCATTGCCTCATGAACCGAGTCCGGCCCTATCATTGCTGCCTCACCAACCTCAAACCACCCGATGGGTGACCTACATCTCCGCCCGTAGAGAGCCTCGAACGGTGCCATCTGAATACTAGAGTGATAGCTGTTATTGTAGGCAAACTCAATCAGGGGCAAGTAATCATCCCAACCACCTCTTAAGTCAATCATGCATGCCCTCAACATGTCCTCGAGGGTCTGAATTGTCCTCTCCGCTTGACCATCCGTTTGTGGGTGAAATGCTTTGTGAGTTTAACCTGTGTACCAAGCCCTTTTTGGAACGACCTCCAAAACTGAGAGGTAAATGGAGTACCTCGATCTGAAATGATAGATAAGGGCACCCCATGCAATCGGACCAACTCCCAGATATACAGTTTGGCATAATCCTCCGCTGAATCTGTAGTTTTAATTGGTAGAAAATGTGCAGCCTTGGTCAACCTGTCTACCAAAACCCAAATAGAATCATAGTGTCGATGAATATGATGCAGACCTGTTATGAAATCCATGTTAATATCTTCCCACTTCCAAGTGGGAATGCTGACATCCTGAAGTACGCTTCCTGATTGCTAATGCTCAACCTTTACTTGCTGAAAGTTCGGACACTTGGCTATGAATTCTGCAATATCCTTTTTCATGCTATTCCACTAATAGATTTTCCATAGGTAACGGTACATCTTGGTGGAACCCGAATGGATAGAATACCTGGATCCATGTCATGCAATATCTGACTCCTCAAATCATCGATATTCGAAACACATAGGCGACCTTGGTACCGAAGCACACCATCTCTCCCTTGGGAGAAGACCTCCACTTTCTAACTTCGAATGGCTTCTTTCAGCTTTACCAAAATTGGGTCCTCATCTTGTCTAGCTTTTACATCAGTCACCAAGGACGATTCTGATCCGTTCTGCACAATGACGCCGCCATCGGTCGAGTCGATCAACCTAACTCCCAACCTTGTAAGTCGATGGATATCCTTCACCAGCTCCTTTTTTTCCTGATCCACATGGGACACACTCTCCATAGAAAGCCTACTAAGTGCGTCCGCTACCACATTAGCCTTACTCGGATGGTAAAGGACACTCATATCGTAGTCCTTGAGTAGCTCCAACCACCTCCTTTGCCGAAGATTAAGATCTTTCTGCATGAACACATATTGTAAGCTCTTGTGGTCCGTAAATACATCCAAATGGATCCCATACAAGTAATGCCGCCATATCTTCAAGGCGAATACCACCGCGACTAATTCAAGATCACGGGTCGGGTAATTCTTCTCATGGACTTTCAACTATCTAGAGGCATATGCTATCACTTTCCCATGCTGAATCAACACACACCCAAGTCCGGTCCTTGAAGCATCACAATACACTACAAACTCATCGGTACCCTCGGGTAGGGTTAACACCAGTGCGGAATTAAGTCGAGTCTTCAACTCTTGGAAGCTCTTCTCACAAGCCTCCGACCATTGGAACTTCACCTTCTTTTGAGTCAACTTGGTCAAAGGTGCTGCAATAGATGAGAAACCCTCAACAAACCTCCGATAGTAGCCAGCTAAACTCAAGAAACTCTGAATATATGAAGAATTCACCGGTCTAGGCCAATTCTTCACCGCCTCAATTTTCTGAGAATCCACCTTGATGCCTTCACTTGACACCACATGGCCCAAAAATGTTACGGAATCCAACCAAAATTTGCACTTGCTGAAGTTGGCATATAATTGGCGATCCTTGAGAGTCTGAAGCACTAATCTCAAATGAGTGGCATGCTCCTTCTCGCTCCGAAAGTATATAAGGATGCCATCAATAAACACGATCACGAACATGTCCAGGTATAGCTTGAACATCCTATTCATTAGGTCCATAAAAGCCACAGGACCATTCGTTAGTCCAAAAGACATAACTACAAACTCATAATGACCATACCGCATCCTGAAGGCCATCTTCGGGATATCACATTCCCGAACTCTAAGCTGATGATACCCGGACCTAAGGTCTATATTTGAGAAACACTTGGCTCCCTGAAGATGGTCAAATAAATCATCAATCCTGGATAAAGGATACTTATTCTTAGTGGTGAATTTGTTCAATTGCCGATAGTCAATACACATCTGAAGGGAACCATCCTTCTTTCTAACAAATTGGACTAGTGCGCCCCATGGAGACTTGCTCGGTCTAATAAAACCCTAATCTAACAGGTCCTTCAACTACTCTTTCAACTCCTTTAGCTCAGCTGGAGTCTTCATGTAGGGAGGAATAGATATAGGTTGCGTGTCGAAAAAAAGGTCAATGCCAAAATCAATATCCCGTTAGGGGAGGAACACCTGGCAAATCTTCAGGAAAGACTTCTAGATACTCACGAACTACTGGAACTGACTGGATAGTCAGACTCAACATCTTTGACCTAACTAGATGATATATGCAACCCTTAGAAATCATCTTCCTGGCCTTAAGGTAGGAAATGAAACGACCTACAGGCACAACTGAACTACCCTTCCGTTCTAATACTGGCTCACCTGAAAATCTGACCTCTACTGCCTGGGTTCTACAATTAACTGAAGCATAGCATGCAAATAGCCAATCCATGTCGAGAATAACATCAAAATCAGTCATGGCTAACTCTACCAAATCTACTGAGGCGACCTTATGAAGGACTGAGACTGGGCAACCTCTATACACTCGTCTAGCTATAACTGAGTCACCTACTGGAGTAGAAACTGAGAAGGGTTTTGACAAGACTTTGGGACTGACTCTGAAGCTACTGGCCACATAAGGTGTCATAAAAGACAAGATAGCCCCCGGATCTAACAAAGAATAAACATCAATATGGAAAACTCGCAACATACCAGTGACCACATCTGGGGAGGCCTCCTACTTTTGACGAGATGCTAAAGCATAGAATCTGTTCTGGCGCTGACCGCCAGTTGTGCTAGTAGATGCCCCCTGATGTGTTGTGCGTGCGGGAGGGACTACTGAACTAGAAGTTGGGCCTCGGCCCCAATATGATCCTGTCTCGCAGCTGGACAATCTCTAAGCATGTGACCAGGCTTCCCACACTCGAAACAAGCACCTAAACCTGCCAAGAACTGGCTTGTGTGCCCTCGACCACATTTACGACAAGCTGGGATGATAGAATCTGTGGGTCTACTGCTCTGACCCCTCGAGCCTGATGCTCGCCCTCTCTAATCATGTCTAGACCTGGATGGCACACTCAATGCTGAAGATGCTGGGGCTGATGATCTCTGGTGGTTCTGTTGTCGGTGCCCACTACTAGACCTCTGCTGATAGAATCTGTGGTCTTCGGTCTTGGCCCTCTTGGCCTCCCTCTCTCTCGAATGCGCCGCCTCCATCTGCTGGGCATACAACACTATCTGTGGGAAATCCATATCCTGATAGAGCATAGCGGTCCTACAATCCTTGTCCAAATAGCCCGCTACTCCATGGATGAATCTTCTCACCCGCATCCTCTGATCGGCTACCAACTTTGGGGTATATTTTGATAGGCAAGTGAACTCAAGGGCATACTCTTGTACAGTCATTCTCCCTTGCTTTAAATTCACGAACTCAGCTGCCTTCAGCTCCCTCATCTCACGAGGGAAGAACCGATCTAGAAATGCAACATGGAACTCTTCCCAAGTGATAGGACCTGCTTCAGCGACCTTGCTATCCTTCCATTGGCGAAACCAGATATGCACGATCCCTTTCAACTGGTAAGAGGCCAACTCTACGCACTCAACCCCATTCACCCCCATAACTTGGGTGATCTTGACAATCTCGTCTATGAACTCATGCGGGTCCTCATCTACCTTGGACCCAAGGAACTCCGGCAGGTTCATCCTCAAGAAGTCTCTGACTCGAGCCATCGCTGCATTGCCATTTTACGGAATATACGCAACAGCCTGCTGATTGACCTGGGAAATCAAGGCCTATGCAAGAATCTGAATAAAGGCCGGAACTCAGCATGGGAAGCTGGCTCTGGTAGCCTAGGGCTCCTAAATTGGTAGGGCTTTCTAATGCCCATTTCTCTCCTCGTGGCCTTCACCGTCTCCATTCCTCCTTCAGTTTATTTTTCGAGGAGCCATGATTCTGCAATTGTGAATAGCACGAATTAGAAGGATAGAAAGACTTTTCATCCGCACGACATAGATCATGAAAGAAGGGAACATTTCCTAAACATCTCATAGCTTCTTTGTCATAAGTGTGGCGCACTTTACACCCACGAAAAAGACTCTACTCAATGCGACTTTCAGACACCCTAGGATACTTCAAACCTATTGCTCTGATACCAAATTTGTCAAGACTCAAACGGAGGCCCGGGTCGTAACACGGGACAAGGATCTCCGAGAGACCCCAAGTCGACCCATGGCATAAGCATATATCTAACTCAATCAAGAAACTGAATAATCAACAATTCAATCATAGACGAAGTCTAACTTGGAATGTAACATCAGAATATGAAATCCGAAGCTGAATACATACATTTGTTTGAATAGCCTGTAAACATGATGAGTTGATGGGAAAAGACCCCAACTAACTCAACAAGATGAAATTGAAATACATAAAGAAAAGCTGAATAGTCTAGTCCTCGGAAGATGTGGACTCACCAACAAAGCAACGCTAACTCTGACAAGCTGACTAAGAGCGGGGCTGAAGCTGAGAGCTGGGTCCTGTATCATGAAATGATGCAGTATAGAAAGTATGCGGTCAGTACATGAAATGTACCGAGTATGCAAGGTAAGTAAGACTGCTAAACCAAGCGAAAATCATTTAAAGACAATGCGGTAGTTAAAACATAAACATCAGTAAACTGAGAGTAGGGCTTGCATGCATTCTTTCTAAAATCATGATCTCTTCATAACATGACATAACATAACTTCATAATATCATAAATGAACCAATTGACTCAAAGATAAATTCTGACATTTATAAGTAAAAGTTGAACGTTGAGTCAAACCTACTTTAGAACATGCATTTACATAAATCTCATAAGTAATGAATATGCATATCTGAAATCATGAGGAACAATGGGAGACTTGTCTTTTAACCGACATACCACGATAGAGCTTACGTGGTCCCAACTATCACATTCAAGTGGGTAGAGCCGTCCAAAGCCTTTCCAGGGCCAGGAAAGATACCAGGATATCGATATCAAGTTGAAGGCCTATTCGGGTAAGGGAAGCTCACAAGGAGGTCCCAAGTTATATAATAGTATAAACCTATGTTGGCGCGTAGTTCTAAGGCATAGGGTGATCGACCCATAGCCTACTCGGTGCTAAACAATACTCTCAAAAATAGGCATATGCTCTACATCATTTTATAACGAAGTTCAACATCTTCAATTGACGAAGCTCATTAATTAATACATTTTAAATATGAAATCATACATATGAGAAGCTTTAATTCAAACATACCAGAAGCTGATAAGTATAATTAGGAGTCTTCCCTCCAAAATCATGTGGTAAGCTATGCATAGAGAACCTTTAACTCAAAACATACCACAAGATGAAAATATAATTAGGAGATTTCGCTCCAACACAATATGGTAAGCTTTGTTCGGAAAAATTCATCATTTATACTCAATACTTGGGCATTGCCCAAAGCTTTATCATACTTGATGATGCTAAATTCATATCAAAACATCAATTATAAACATGGGTAGCTTTAAAACATGTTCTTCTTCATAATATCTCATCATTATCACAAATCTCACTTTTTGTGAACATCTCATCAATGGCTTTAAAATTCATAAGGCTAGAAACATGATTTTTAATTGAAATCATTATAAAAAATTTTCATGCTTCATAATTCGATAATAGAATCATAATCAATTCATACCCATGTGTAAAAATAGATAATTCATGCATTTGGGTAAAAACTCCATAGATAAATCATTGAATTTCATACTTTTTAGAGAGGGATTGGACATGGGTGTGGAAGAAACCACCCATTTATAACCCTACATACCTGTTGGTCTAAATCTAACTCTCCCTTGAATGCCCAAAATAAAATTGAAAGGAATTGAAGGTCACTTGCTTGAGCATCCTCTCAAATCTCTTCTACTTTGCATGCAAGGATGGAAAATGAATAATCTGAACTCAACCCCATAAAAGGCCACTATTCATACCCCAAAACGTCGTAGTTTAGTCTTAGAAGCTTAGGAATTATGAAAATGCCCTTAATAATTTCGCAGAAAATAATTGCCAGGTGGCCCTAATGAGTAACATGAGGACTCGTGGCTAGGGGTGTACGACTCGTGGTGTCATTCGTTATGTTCACTGCTTAACAAATCTTCTGGTCTCATCACGGGTCATCTCATGATTCATTATGGGTAACCATGACTCGTGGTCACCATCCATGAAGTACACTACCTCATTTCTCTTTTCCTTTCTTACTTCCCTCCCCACGGCTGACCTAACGACTCATTGGGCCTGACCACGAGTTGTGGTCTCTCCCGTGGGGTCTTATCTCTTCCAGTTCTTCTTACTAATCCTTGGGCCTTCCCCATGAGTCACCTCATGACTCGTCCTGCTCTTACGAGTCTTTCCACGACTCGTTCTGAGTCTGTTGTAAAATTTTCAACTTTTCTCTGTTTCAACTTTTGGGTCTGATCCTTGGGCTTTTGGGGTATAACACCACTGAACTCTGCTGGATTCTGCTGGAGAAGGGCTAGTGACGATGCTGAGACTGAGAACCTGCACCTGTATCATAAGACGATACAACATAGAGAATATATATCAGTACTTTGAATATGATGAATATGCGAGAGGGAATCTAAACATACCAATATTGAATAATAGTAGACTACACTGAAATACTGTAAGATATACAGAAGGAAAGGAACTGAACTGAACTGTAAGTCATAACTGAATTGACTAAACTGGAGCCTATAACTATATTGTACTGAGTTGTACTATGGGAGAGATTTTAACTGACATGTAACCACGTGAGCTAAACGTGGAGTCTAATGTATACACCCCATCAAAGAAAGCCCACTATACCTTGCTAGGGCATAATAGCTGAGCTGGTTGATCACTGTCTGAGGTCCATTCAAGCTAATAACCTACAACGATAACGTAGTTCTGGGAACCTACGTGTGTTGAACCCCGGTCAGCTTGTTGCTAAGTTCTACTCCCACTGGAAATCCTAAATATGACTAACTGTGCTGATATCTTGAAACTGGTGTCCTAAGACTAAATTTGAACTACTTATCCAGAAGTGTTTTGAGAGTATTAGAACCTGAAAGAAACTGTATTCCAAGACTTGTCAGAGTTGCTTCATTTGAAAGCATCATAACAGTCTAAGTAATGACTAACATGCTGATAACTTATATTGCGGAGTTTATTGAGTTTCATACAAGACTGCGAAGGAGTCAAACTGATCAACTGACAATTCAGGGAAATACTAAGTGTATTCAACAATCTTAAAATATTAACTTTCAATTAGAACATACATGCTGAGGAATTTTGCTCAAATAGCATTCTATAAAAATATAACATTCCAAACCAGCTATCAAAACACACAAGAATTCAACCCAGGAATCATACTAAAATCAATAAGTTGGGAAGCATTTACAATTCGAAAAAATAGCATAGCATCTCAGTAATAACATGATATTATTACATGGAAACTAAAAATATTACGGAGATAAGAATTTCAACAACTAAAAAGGAACTCTGGGTCATGATTTCTAGAATTTAAAGCTAGGGTTACTAAAGAATTTGGGACACAAAGGTGGGAGGAAACCTTTGTTGAAGTCCCACATACCTGGAGAAGATCTTCCGTAAGAAAATCCTTGAGAGTCTGAGAAGAAATGGAAACCCTTGTTCTTGCCCTTCACTTTCTGTCTGAGTTTTCATGGAGAAATTCTAAGAGTGAGAGGTGAGAATGAGGGAGGAATGTCGTATACCCCCCCTAAATTAGAGAAATATAATTCCAAAACAATATAGTTTAGGACTTAGAAGAGTGAGAATGTACAAAACTACCCCTGGGAAAAGGTTCTTAAATCTGAAATTTCTAGTTCACTGCACGTCTGACGACACATATGATGGACCATTGCAAACCTAACAACCTGTCATCTTCACCGTCGAACTTAAACAAAATTGCCCAAAATCTTTCCCCAACTTAAGGTCGGGTTGATGGGTCATCGATCGCTTGACAGACCATCATCCACTCTGTCGACCTTAAACAGAACGGATTGGATTTCTGGCGTAAGTGACGGTTGCCTTGACGGACCATCACTCACTTGACGGTCCATCGGGACCTTTGTCGCCCAAAAGTTGAAAGGACTGGATCTTGACGGTATGAGTGATAGTTCATCGCCCGGCTGATTGCCGTCAACTCTACTGTCGGAGGCATGACGAAACATCACATCCTCCACCACTCCAACACCAGATTTGTAATTTAGTTCCTTTTATTGCAATATTTCACTTTGGGTCTGAGGTGTTACATTTACCACTAGCTAGACTCCTAGGAACGCTTATAATGTGTTGAGTGTTCCCTTGATTACCTTGTATGTTTCCCTTTTTGTACTTTCTTACCCTCAACTATACCTTGAATCCTTTTTCTTTTGTTTTTATTGGCATTAGATTTATATGGTTTTAGTAGTGTTTGTGGTTGTGGCTATGTCTCAGTTTTTTTTGGGGTCAATTTTGAATGTAATATTATGCATTCAAATTCATTATTCCCTTATAATTTGTATTCTTTATAACACTTAGACAAGTAGTCATACTGAATTGTCACTCATATGGTCCTTATTGCTCCCTTCTTCTCATCCGCAATGTCCATATATACATGATTAGGAAAATTAGCCAACAGATCAATATGAATATTTAATTTGCACAACTAGGCCTTGTTCTATTGATTGTGGTCATATTACTATGTAAAGGTGTTCTTACAATACTAGCCAAGTAAAAGAGTGATTCTTTCACTTAGTACGTAGGCAACAAGTTAGGAAAGGAGATTCATGCCATGGCTTTTGAAGTTTCTTCTTCAATATTTAACATAGAGTCATATATGAAAGGTCTCATTTGGTATGAGTCTCCATCTTTTAAACTTTAGATAATAAGCAGCCTTCGATGATCTAATAACAAACATTCAATGATATTCTTCAGAGATAAGAAAATCAAAAGGCGTCGATTTCTAAAACAACCAATCTAACAGTCTCCTTTTATCCCACATTTTATTGGAATAATAACTCATAGTTACTCTTGTTTTGACCACCCATATGAAAATTTGTCATTGCAAGATGTTCTTAATTCTTCGATATACCCATCTTCCTCGCTTCTGGTTCAGTCTATTGTATATAAGGCTCGCCATGGAGCAGCATAATAGACTTCATAGGGACAATATCTAGAGGTTTTGGATCCTGCATGAAATTGTTTAGGGTTTGAAGTTTCACTGTATCCACATATTACATAGTAGTCGCAAAGTTAGGGTTAGGTATCAGGGTTGATAAAGAAATTGACATTGGGGGATGATGATGAGGCTTGGCTAGCCACTGTCGACAGTTAACCAGTGGCTATGAAGGCCATGGTAGGTAAGGTTCAGACGTAGGCTAGGTTATAGTTTGAATGAGAGAGGATAGCAATTAGAATTCTAAATTTTTTTTATTTTTTATTTGGAAGAGATTCAAACTGTAGTCATTTATGAAAATTCCTCTTAAGAACTTTCAGATATCCAAAAATTTAATTTTTTTTCCCTTATATGAAAATTTGAA
Organism: Datura stramonium; assembly: GCA_018107945.1. Classification (NCBI taxonomy): domain Eukaryota; kingdom Viridiplantae; phylum Streptophyta; class Magnoliopsida; order Solanales; family Solanaceae; genus Datura; species Datura stramonium. The sequence goes on along the minus strand of JACEIK010002793.1, from coordinate 52,043 downwards.
AATTTCCCCCCTTATATTTAACCCCTACCCATATATATGTCCAATACAAATAAGTCCAGAGGTCCAATAGTACCCTGCTTGTTATATATTAACCTATGAACTTATTTTCTCCTAGAAATGATAATGAGTATGAAAATAATAGATAATTTGTGATTGGTGGTAAAAAGGAGCTACTCTGTTTGCAATTATTGTCCTTCGTAATAAGCATGTCTTAAAGGCTAAAAAGTCAAAATCAAAAAGACAAAATATCCAAGCCAATTAATTTGAAATCAAACCTAAAAAACCCAACCCAATATGAACTTATTTGGATTGAATTTTATTTTTTCCCAAGGTTCCATTCTTATATGGATTGAATTTGAATTGTAATTTCTTCAATCTGAAAATTGAAAATTCAAATCCAAATTTTGATAACTATTTAATTTGTATTTTAAATTTATAAATTGAGCATTACCAATGGGCCAAGCTAATCCCTCAACACAAATAAATCAACCCCTGAAAATATTTTTACAAAGTAAATGAAGTACTTATAAAACTAGGTGTATGAATCTTTTATTGTTATTGAAATAGTTTTTCTAATGAGTAATCTTAATCATAGTTTTAAGAGATATGTAAATAATCTCCTTATGTGGCAAAAATTGATTCTTCTTGTTTAATTTGTTCTAGTAAAACCAGATTCACTTTATCTTTATTATCGTTTATAGAATTTCAATTGAAGAAATGCAATTTGAATTTTCACCAGTAGTACACTAGTATTTCAAAAAAATTTATGTTGAAGTCTATTAATATCTTTGTCCATATTAGTAAGTAAGTAAGTTAATATATTGCATCACATGATTAGGTGTTAGGGTTAGAGTTGTGTTAGGGATCATTCGCATAAATGTCCTTATTTTAGAGTGGTCTTTAATTTTTATCTATTAAATTTGTAATTTTTAATTTTTTCCTTTCGGAACTTTAAGTGACAAAAAAGGTGGCTAAAAATGCCCTTAATTAAAAAATAAAATAAAATCGCAAGACATAAATAAAATTTGCAAGACATAAGTTTTTGCCCAAAGTTATGCCTTAAGACATAACTTCGCACAAGTTATGCCCAACCGTAGTCAGCAAGCTGAAAAACTTTCTCCTTTCTCTAATAATAAAGCAAGCTCCATAACCGGTGAACACACTAATCCTCCACTTGTTCCTTTTGGGGAAATTCACCAGCGTGGTAAGAGCCATTATGCCTAATAGGCATAAGTTAAGTAACATGACTTATGCCGGATAGACATAAATTCATGTTATTGAACTTTTGCCTATTTCTGCCCATAATTGATGCACAAACTGTAAAAAAGACTGCTAATTCTAGGAGTAACTCGAAGAATAAACTTTACTGGTCAGGGACTAATACGAGAGACAGTAAAAGAATGAAAGAGAGATGAGATAGAAGAAAATTAGAGAGAAGAATTGTATTGAATATCATGAATGCATTATCATACAGCAATAGACCTATTTATCAATGGACAATACAAGTCAGTTACAACTTGACAGTTATTTACTAACTAACAGCTAACTAAATTTCCGGAAAGGCTAACTAACTTCTAGAAGCTAACTAACTTTCGGAAACTAACTAACTCCCATACTTCCACTTCATTCTCTTGTAACAATACCCCTAGCAAAAGACCAGACTTGCCCTCAAGTCTGAAATGAAGGAAATCGATGTTGTAATTCTGACTGGTACTCCCAAGTAGCTTGAGCAGGATCAAGGCCTTCCCATTGCACTAGAACCTGAGCAACAACTTTATTACCTCGTTTAACAAGTCGTCTCTCCAAAACAGCAATAGGAGAAGGGCAGTAAGGACTAGAAAGATGAAGTACATGAAAGTGGTTGAAAACCAAAGGAACCTCATAGCACTTCTTTAACTAAGAAACATGAAATGTATGATGAATTAAAACATCAGTAGGTAATAGCAACTTGTAAGCAACAACCCCCACCTTAGCTTCCACCAAATATGGACCAAAATACTTAGCAGCCAACTTGTTAAAGGGTCTAGCTGCCACAGGAACCTGTCTATAAGGTTGAAACTTCAAATAGACCCAATCACCTACTTCAAAACTCCTATAAGATCTATGTTTGTAATCCAAGTCCTTCATTCTTTGCTGAGCTCTCAAAATATGAAACTTCAAAAGTGAAATAACAGCTTCCCTAGCCTCTAAAGATCTATCCACCAGTTTAAATTGAGACACACCAGCTAAATAAGGCAGATGTTTAAGGGGTTTTTGACCATAAAGTACCTCATAAAGAGTACACTTGAGAGAAGTATGGTAGGTTGTATTATACCACCATTCAGCTAAACGTAAATAGGACACCCACTCCTTGGGACTGTCTGAACAAAAACATCTCAAATAAGTCTCAAATGTTCTATTCAATATCTCAGTTGGGCCATCTGTATGAGGGTAATAAGCAGTAGATTTTGGTAACTGTACTCCTAATAAAGAGAAAAGTTCCTACCAAAAAGTGCTGAGAAATATGGGATCTCTATCACTTGTCATTATAGTAGGCAACCCATATAATTTGAAGATGTTATCAAGGAAACACTGAGCTACTGTCTGAGATGTATATGGGTATTGTAAGAAGAGAAAATGATCATACTTACTCAATCTGTCCACTACTACTAAAATAACATCCTTGCCATTCACCTTAGGCAGACCCTCAATAAAGTCTAGGCAAATATCAGTCCATACACCCTCAGGAATAGGTAATGGTTGTAATAGACCAGGATAAGCAGAGGCATCATACTTGTGTCTTTGGCAAATATCATATTTATTGATGATCTCCCTAACATCTTGTATAAGAGTCTTCTAGTAAAACAATGACTGGAGTCTCTTAATAGTTTCATCCATACCTGAATGGCCTCCTTGAGGAGTAGCATGCCATAATTCCATAATCTTCTTCCTTAGCTGTACATCATTACCTACCACCAGTCTGCCCTTCCATCTTAATTGATGATTAGTCCAAGTAAAGGACTCGAAAGGATGCAATTGCCATCTGCTTACCACATCCTGTAGTAGAGGATCAAATTTCCAAGAATACTTAATCTGATTAAACAAAGCATCATCATGTGTAAGCAAGGAAACAACTAATAACTCAACTTCAAGCTTCCTAGAAAAAGCATCAGCAACTGTGTTATTAGTACCCTTCTTATATTCGATGGTAAAATCAAAGGCCATCAACTTTGACATACCAGCAACCTGAAAGTCAATATGAATAGGTTGGTTTAATAAGTATTTCAATGCCTTCTGATCAGTTCTGACAATGAAAGGTCTCCCCAGCAAATAATGAGACCATTTAGTGACTGCAAATATCAATGCCAACAATTTTCTATCATACACAGACATAGCTTGATGCCTAGGTGCTAAGGACTTGCTGATATAAGCCAATGGATGTCCTTGTTGCATCAGAATAACACCTATACCTTTCCCACTAGCATCAATCTCCACCATAAAAATACTAGAGTAATCAGGCATTGCTAATACAGGAGCAGAAACCAAGGCAGGCTTGAGTTTTTCAAAAGCTTCAGTAGCATTGTCATTCCATAAAAATCCATCCTTCTTCAACAATTCATGAAGAGGTTAACAAATAAACCCAAAACCCTTAATGAACCTCCTGTAATAACCAGTCAATCCCTGGAACCCTCTCAACTGTTTGAGGTTAGAAGGAATAGGCCACTCCTTCACTGTTGTGATCTTCCTAGGATCAGTAGAAACCCCTTCCGCACTAATAAAATGTCTCAAGTATTCTACCTTAGGAACGCCAAAAGCATACTTGGACATTTTAGCATACAATTGAAACTTCTTCATCAATTTAAAAACTACCTCCACATGATGTATATGATCCTCCTCACTTTTACTGTAAATAAGAATATCATCAAAGAAGATCAGTACTGAATTCCTTAACAATGACTTAAAAATAGAATTCATGAGGCTTTTAAAGGAAGAAGGAGCATTAGTCAAGCCAAAAGGCATAACTAAGAACTCATAATGACCCTCATGAGTCTTGAAAGCTGTTTTGTGAGTATCACCTGCAAACATTCTGATTTGGTGATAACCAGCTCTCAAATCTATCTTAGAAAACACTACAGCTCCCCCCAATTCATCCAACAAATCCTCTATAATAGGAATAGGAAATTTGTCTTTGATTGTTAACTGATTAAGCTCTTTGTAGTCAACACAAAGTCTCCAACTGCCATCTTTCTTCTCTACTAATACCACCGGAGATGCATAAGAACTAGTGCTATGCTGAATCACATCTTGATCCAACATTTCCTGCACTAACTTCTCTATAATGTCCTTCTTAACCCTTGGATATCTATATGGCCTCTTACTGACTGGATTAGCTGATTCTACCAAGGGTATCCTGTGATCATATACTCCTCTATGGGGAGGTAGGGTGGTTGGTAATTCAAAAATGCTATTATACTGCTTAATCAAGTCAGCTATATTAGGAGGAATAGTATTGCTTTGCTCACCTTGCAACTGATGACAACCTATTTCATCCTCACCACCTATGAGCATAGAAATTATAAAGAGCTGACCTTGAGATTCTCCCTCCTTGATCATAGCCTTAACCTTAACCACCTTCAACTAACTGGTAGCTCCTCTCAAAACATGCTTATTTCCTTGATAGACAAATTTAATGGTCCTATTCCTAAAGTCAAATAGGATCCTTCCCAAAGTGTTCAACCATTGCACTCCTAGGATAATGTCTACATTTTCCAAAGGCAAGATAAGGAAATCAGATGCAAATGTGGTCCCCTGTAACAACCACTGTAAATTTTGCATATTGATGTAGTATGGACCTTTCTGCCATCAGCTACACTCACTGCTTGGGCCTTAATGCTGCTAGCCTGACATCCCAACCTTCTAGCCATATCTTGATCAATAAAATTGTGAGTGCTACCTGTATCAACTAAGACTTTCAAAGGAATTTTCTCATGATATCCGGTCACCCTTATGGTCTAGTAACCAGTAACTCCAGTAAAAGATTGTAGAGATATAGTCATCAACTCCTCAGTTCCTCTTACTAATTCTGGTTCTATTTCCTCCATTTCAGATTCCACCATCACTTCCTCTTCTACCATATCCACCATATAGAGTTTCTTCTTGGCTGCACACTTATGCCCCATTACATACTTTTCATCACAGAAGAAACAAAGGCCCTTGGATCTCCTTTTATCCATTTCTGCAGCTGTTAACCTCTTCCCATTCTGAGGTCCAGTGAACCTAGGATTTCTGTAAGGCTGAACTTCAGTAGGCCTATTGATTGATGTGCTAGGAGTATTGGTTCTCTACAAATTTGTTATCCTACCTTGGCTAGGAGTTGGCAACAATGGACCCTATGATCTACTCACATATTTCAATCCTCAAGCTTGAGCCTGTGCCTTAAATACTTCTTCCTGCAACCTGGCTAGCTTGTACGCATGCATCAATGATCTAGGTGCTTGAATCTTTATAGCTTTATTCAATTCAGGCTTCAATCCCCCCAAGAAACAACTAATAGTGTTCTCTTGAGATAGATTCACAGCAGTTAACAATCTATCAAAATCAGCCTGGTACTCCCTTACACTACCAGTCTGAGTTATATTTTTAATAACTTCCATGAGATCTTCAAAATTTTCTATAAACCTCTTATTTAAGGCTAGTACATATTCAGTCCAAGTAAGATCCACAGCAGAATTCCTAGATTTCATGAAAGATCTATGCCACGCAATAGCTTCTCCTTTTAAATGTATAAATGCCACCTTTACCCTTTGATCGAATGAGACTTCATCTATAGAAAACAATTGATCCACCTTATACAGCCAAGTTCTTAAATCTTGAACAGAAAATCTAGGAAATTCTAACCTAAACTATCGAGTAAAGAAATTATGATTGTTGGAACTTTTCTTGGATCTTCCCTCCCATTGAAGATCCATAACTCCAACTCTGTCAGTTGAAGATTCAGCTCTATCTATTTCCTTATCTCTTACTCTGAATCCCATATGATTCATTGCTTCCCTGATTTCACCCAGCTCTTTATCAGCCTGTGAATTCCTATCGTTCATACTAATCATGCCCTCCATTAATTTCTGCAACTGCTCTTGGATCTGAGCCAGCTTATCCTCTATTTATACACTAGAATTGTCTTGACTTTTACTCCTGGTTATGTGGGGTTTGTATCCTAAGATTAATATAATCACTATTATAAATATTATTAAATATTTATTGATATTATCAACAATTATTTATTTTATCAAATATTAATTTTTTTAATTTTTTTAATTTTTTTAATTTTTTTATCTTTTTTGATTTTTTTAATTATATATATTCCTCCAACTTCAGTTTATTATTTTCAGTTTAAAATTATATATCCAATTTTATCAATTTTCTTTTATTTTTCCTCTTTTTCCCAGAAGAATATATAGAAGTTTTTGTATTTTTATGATATATATATATTTTGCATAAATTGAAGAGTTTACCGATATACATCTATTAAGTGTAGTATTTGTATCATTATTGTATTTTTTATATTTGTATTTTTTTATATAATGAAGGTAAATATGCACATATAATATTAATAGCTATGATTTTGTATTTTTATTCTATTATAATATTAATTAATGAACTTCAATAAAAAATTATATATTTTGTATGTTTATTGTATATCTATGGTAATGGGTTCATTTTCTTATTGTAGTTTTATGTTATAGCTATTGATAAAGTTTTTATCTCAATTTTTAGCATATATCAAGTGTGTGTTTGTATCATTATTATAATTTTTTATATGCCAATGACCATTGGAAAATCAAATTCCTTAATATGACCAGGAGTTTTAGCCAAGTTAAGCCAACTCTAACAAGTTTTGGGCCGGTGCCCCTATTTTGGGGTAATCTTTAATTTTGTCTCTCAAATTGGTGATTTTTAATTTCTAAAAAAAAAAAACCACAAAAACAAAAAAAAACTAATATAATTAAAAATATTAAAAATATTTTTAAAACAAAAAAAAATTTACAAGACATAAGTTGGCCTAGAAGACATAAGTTCATGCTCACTTCTACCCCAAGACATAAGTTCGGTAGGCGAAGTTCAATTGCATGACTTGTTGCCTCTAGGCACAAGTTCCTTACTGAACTTGTACCCAAGATAATTTCATGTTATTGAACTTTGTCCGTGAGAAGTTCATATTTATAACTTATGCTTGTTAGATATAATTTCATGTTTATTGAACTTGTGCTTATGGAACAAAAGTTCATGTTACTTAACTTAGCACGACAGACATAATTTCATGTTATTGAACTTGTACCTATGGGTAGAAGTGGACACAAGTTCAATAACATGACTTTATACCTATCAGACATAAGTCATGTTATAACACTTATACCTACCAGCATAAGGTATAACCTGTGTGAATTTATGCCTTAAGGCATAATTTTGAGTAAAAACTTATGCCTAATGTTTAAATATTTGTCATGAATGCAACTTCATTTAATTTATGCGATTTACCCTTCAAATAGATTGATTTTTAAATTCTTATCATTCGAATAAATTGATCTTTAATTTTTACCCTACAAAATTAAACTTATGTCTAGTGGAACATAAATTTTTAAAAGCCAAAACATAACTTATAAAAATATTATGATATAAAAATATAAACTTAAGCTCCATAAAAAAGTTATTTATCTTAAGGAGCAAAAATAAAAAATCAGCACAAAATACGACTAAAAGTGCAAATGACTTGTGCATCTTGTACCAAATTTAACTAAGAGAGACATTAAACTAAAGAGATCTTTAAAGGGCAAAAAATAAAAATCAACACAAAATATGGGTAAAAATGAAAATGACCCCATGCATCTTGCACCAAATTAAACTAGTAGTGACATTAAATCAACAAAAATTTTACACAAATAGTCGATTGAATTCAGTATTTATTTATTTTTAATCGATATAAATATATTATATATTGACCACATATAAATTATGCATATATTATAAAATACTAACTATTTTGAATTTATGTGATTGAATGAATAACTATTGGAATGAACTTTTCTAAATTATAAAAGGCCCAATCGAGCATAATCATGTGGTGCAATTTTATAGAACTTGTAAATTACACACAAATTAAAGGAATAGCAATTACAACAAAGAGAAGGATGAAGTGTCGAATTGAGATAGTGTTATTGGTCACGCTAGCATTGTTTGTTTGTTCAAATGATCAAAGCCAAGTGGGGATGTGACGTTTTGGGCAAAAACTAGTTAGATTTATGACAATTTGTAGTAAGAGATCCATGAACTTTGCCAAGATAAGTGAAAGTTTCTCAGGGGCCTTTGCTTTGTTCTTGAAAGATGAATTAATACGACAATTTGGTTTTAGACATAGAAAGAAACTTCGAGACTCCAAATTCAGCAACTTCTCTTCTGGCTGGCTTCTTTATCCCACAACATAAAAGTAGTTAGTCAAATCGAATATTATCCGAAATTAACTAGAAGGGAAATGAATCAAATGACATAATTAACTAGTACACAAAAATTGGGAACAGAGCAGAGAACTTACTCTGCAAACTAAACTGGGAGTAATGAAGTTCGTAACACCGAGAATCACTACTAGGCAACAACGGCCGCCGCTTCTCCTTCGCGTAAATCTCAATCGCAGCCTTTATCAACTCCCTGACAGTGTTTTCCGGTGACATTACGACATGTACCGGCCCCAAACTATTCTGCATATTCACTTTCACCAACAGCTTCGTTAGCTTCTGTTGACTTACTATTGTAACATCTCCAGACGAAACATCTATCCCGGCTCCGCCATTTTGTACTGGACATTCTAATTTTCGTCGTATCCTTCCAATTTTATCGGATGTTTTCCAATTTGTATGTGCTTCAGCAAGTCGGCGGACACCTCGTGATTTCTAAAGGAATAATCTCAATTTTATATGATTGATTGATATATATTGGGAATTCAGATATCTGTGTATGTATTACAATACGGAGGTTTCTGTGATAATAATGAAAGTAATTTATTTGGCTGAATGAAATCATTTCAGTTGATAGTTTGTGCTCTCAGGATGTTGTGGGAAGTTTCTTGGAAATTGCAGGTTTCGATCACTATCTTGTCTCTGTCCCCCAAAGTTTTGCTAAATTACCACTCTTTTCTCTTTTGTTTGCTCCAAGTTTTTGCTTAAATAGTTTCTCAATAAATTTTGCTTCCTTTAAGCAACTTCAAATCCAATTCTTTTCTTTCTTTCCTCCTTCCTTCTAGTTTATGTGACACACGCTGGTTAGACACGAAGTACAAAGAATATGATAAAATTTTTGAAACTTATAATCTAAAATAAATCATAATTATTTATGTAAATATGAATTATCTCACTAAAAATGAAATGAGTGTGTTAAGGGTAGAATTATTACTAAATATAAAAATATATTATTCTTTTAAAATTAACTAAAAAAAAACATATCATATAAATTAAAATATATAAAATAAGTACGGTAGGCTTAAAGATTAATTGGGTGTTGTAATTGTACAGGGACGGCTAATGCTTTAGGCCCGCCAGGATATAAAGATTTCAATTTATACTACAATTAGATACTTATAATAATGTAATTTTATATAATTATCGTTTTAAATTTTAGGTTTAGTTTTAGAATTTGATTGAGGTGACCCAAAACAGTATATTATGTTATTTGTCACTCACTAATTAAATTTATCCTCTTATATATATATATATATATATATATATATATATATAATAATATTTCAACTACCACACTTTTCTTTTCGAGATCTATTACCCCCACTCCTAAAACTTTTTAAATGGAATAAATACACCCTTAGGTGTTGAGTCGACAAGAGAGCATGCTCCACTCTCTTAAAGGCATGTGAGAGACCAAAAAATAACTTAAAATGTATTAATATGGACACATGTCATTTTTTAATTAGACACTTTATAATTAATTAACATTAAAACTTAGAGTAATATGTTTTCAATTATTTTTCTTTCTTTCTCCGTGAAATATAATATGATAAATTGATTAAACTCATAAAAAATAAAAAAATTTTTTATATTATTTAAAAATTAGTATTTTTGTGTTTTTTAATTTTTGAAATTAAATTAAATTTAGATTGCCTAAAAAAATTTTTAATTATTAAATTTTTTTAATTTTTTTAATTTTTTTAATTTTTTTAATTTTTTTAATTTTTTTAATTTTTTTAATTTTTTTAATTTTTTTAATTTTTTTACATTTTTATTTTTTATTAATATTATTATTATCGCATGGTAATTTTTAAAAAATAATTGGTGCTTTTAATGACAAAGTCAATGGTAACATGATGTTATTAGTTAAGAATTTTAAAAAAAATCAGATATGTATAAATTTAAAAATATATTTATCTTTTAGAAAATCAAAATAATAATTTAAACACTAAAAATAAATTGAAACTCTAACATTTCTAAAGAGTAATTTTTTAAAAAATAACATTAAAAACTAATTCAAACTAATAAATTTGGCATCAAATTTTTTAAATTTAAAAAAAGACAAAGTCAACATTAACATCAATTACAAAAAGAAAAAATTAAAAAAACAAAAAAAACATTTGAGATAGTCAGTTATATGAAATTGGAAATTAAATTATGATTGAAATAAATTAAAAATATTTTTAATATTAATTAATTATGTGTACTAATTAATTATAAAGTGTCCAATTAAAAAATGATATGTAATCATATTAATCAAATTTTAAGTTTTTTTTGCTTTTCATATGCCTACAAAGAATGACACACTCTTTGCCAACTCAACACCTAAGGGTGTATTTATTCCATTTTAAAGTAGTTTAGGGGGGTAATAAGGCTCCTTTAAAAGAAAGGTGTGTAGTTGAAAAATATGACCATAGTTGAGTTGGGTACTTATGCCTTAGGGGGGTACTTATGCCTTTTCCCTATATATTTTGGCCAAAATATTAGCATAGCCCTCAGCAAGCATGCAAGATGACGTGTATTAGAGATGATTTAGTGTGTTTATTAATAAGTTAAAACTTGTAAGGGCATTTGAGTCATTTTTTACTAGTTTGTTAGAATTCGGTTGTAGCCTTTTGTAAGGCATACTATATGCATTTGCAAATTAGATTGAATGAAACTTTCAGGAAGATTGGTTCCTAACTCATTTAGTACACAATGCAGTTCTTCATGCATGTGTAAATTATAATAAAGATCCATCTAGTTCATCAAAGTTATTATGGTATCAAGCACCAATCTAAGATTGCTTAAGATTTCTCGCCTCTTAACAGGAAAAAACTCACGAGCTAAAGCTTAAAGTAGGAGAAACAATGGAGAAAACTGATAATCTACTGAACCATTTGAATTGATAAGGAGAGATAGAAGAACAAATTGATTTCATCATCCACTATATTTGTTAAGCTAACAGGTCCGGAGAATTATACATTATGGAGTAAATTGACGCGGTTAGTCTTTCTAGGAAAGAACTCGAGTTCATTGATGGAAGGTGCAGGAAGGATCAATACAGAGGAAGGTTGAAAAATCTATGGGAAAGATGCAACACAATTGTGCTGTCGAGGATTAAAACAACTGTGCCGCCATATTTGGTCTCAAATTTGTTTATGCACCAGATATGAAGAAGGTGTGGAATGAATTCAAGGAGCATTTTGACAAGTCAAATATCACCAGAATTTATCAATTATGAAAGGACATTGCAATACTAACTCAAGGTATATATTCAGTCATTGCTTATTTTTTTGAAGATAAGAGATTATTAGGATGAAATAGTTGCACTACTATCCTAGTAATGGATGTAATTGTGAGGCATCAAGACCGTTGATAGAGATGTTGAGAAATCAACGATTGATACAGTTTTTAATGGGGCTTAATAAGAGCTATAATTATGTGAGGAGTAGTATTCTTCTTAGAAGACTTGCGTTGACTGTTAATTAAGCTATGTGTCGGTGATTCAAGAGGAAAGTCAAAGAGCTATAGAGGTAGCAGAACATAGAGATTCCTTGACCATGATGATAAGTAGAAATCAGAGGTTCAATGGACCTCCACAACCTCGAGTCCATAACAACAACAACACTAATTATCCAAGTCTTAACTATGCTCATCAACTTGGTCCTAGCCACATCAATTATCCTAATTCTAGTCAAAACAATCAATATCCTAATCAGTACAATAGCTATAGGAAACCATCAATAGGTACAATTTGTGAATATTTTGATTACAAAGGACACTTGAGGGATGACTGTTATAGATTGGTAGGATATCTAGTAGACTTCAAAAGTAAGAAGAAGACACTGGTTGGAAATGCAGGTGTAGGAACAACTTCCAGGCCTTATGACAACAACAATGTAGAGGTTGGAGGAGCTAGTAATGAACATGCATAAGGAAAGTACATATCTGAAGACCAATAGCAGCAACTCATTGGACAAAGGAAGAAGAACAACACTACAAATGATTATCAGGCTCACTTGATAGGTATACTTATGCTGTTGTTCAATGTTTTTTCACATAATTGGATAGTAGATTCAGGAGTATCTCATTATATTACCTCACACAAGAAATGTTTGGATGATCTTATAAGGAATAGTAGACAAGGGGATAATTAGGTCCAAGGACCTACTGGTGGTAAATGTGAAGTGATACACACAGGAACACATTGAGGTGTATTCGAGCAAAATAAGATATAATCTATAACTACTGAAAATATAAACCAAAAATAATAATAATACATTAAGAACCTTGTACGTACGTAAAGGGATTGCTTTTGGCGTTCTGACTTTTTGGATCCTTGGTTACCTTTGCTATATATATTTAGTTTGAAACACTCTAAATAACACAAAAGTTGCAAATAGAACAAGTTAATTAGTAAAAGTGTTTACATCTTATATAAATCTATAATAGTTAAG